>JAWZYV010012313.1:0-257091 GCA_038373885.1 Cheiracanthium punctorium | reverse complement strand
AATTCATGCCCTTTTTAGATGTTAGCTATTCATCAAATTAAAAATTAATTAATTAAAACGGAACAATATTACAAAGATTTTTTTAGATTAAATATTTTCTAAATGCTTTTCAACAAAAAATGCTTAATAATTTTATGCTACATAATGCTCTTATGATCTTTATGTTATTGCTTTTTAATTAAAACCATTCTTGTATGTCGAAATTCCATATCTTTTTACCTTAATTTATCTTGTAATGTACATTTTTTCACATTTATGAAGTACTGAGATTGCATAAAAAATGTATTCAAACATGAAAATATCATTAAGGTTTCTAAACAAACGATAAAAAGAAATAAAATTTAAATATTTTCTTTCTATGCTACATTTTTTAAATAAGTTCTCATTTCTCTGTGCTAAGCCATTAAAGCAAAAATGCAGTTTATGAATAATTGAATATTTTTTTATTAGATTCATATGAGGAATAAGAAACTCAAATAGAAAAATAAATACCGCCCAAAAGCTTCAAGTGTTTCATTTTACATATTTTTATTATAGACGAAAACGAAAAACTAATTGGTTTTATAATAGCTTTTACAACATAAAACATAAAATAGTTCAATAACAAATTGTATATAACTCTATACGTAACATTCGCTTAAGAATAGAATTCTTAAAACTACTACCTGCTTTTATTTAATATTTATACTTATTCATATTTATATCTTTTGGTTTTCACTTTCACTTTTAAGTTAATTTTCAGTAGAACTGCCATTTTACATTGTATTTCTTGTAATTGAACTTCGAAAATCCATTTAAGTATAAAATACAATTACTTGGGAGTTCTTGAATTTTAAACAAGTTCGGATCTTTAGTTTCGGAAAAAAGGAACACGTTTTCAATTTATGATAGTTGAATTGTGTATAATGAAAGATTTTTGCTTAAGAAAGGAAAATCTATGAATATATGCTATCATATTGATAAAAATTTGATACATTTAAGATTTACTTGTTAGTTGCGTTTGAAAAAAAAAGAAGGAAAAAGACGCGTTTACTTTTCAAATTTTTAAAAATGATGTCATTTCACAATTTAAGGAACGAAAAAATATATATTGTGCACATCAAATTAAATTCACGTGTATCGCAAAAATCATAAAATAAAAATGGACTCATAATCCACTCAAAAATAAATAAAAAAGCATGAAGTTTGGATGTATTTACACATGGCGTTGAAAGGACTAAGATAACATTAAATAATCCCATTGGATGTGTAATGCTATACATTTGAATACCACAAAAAGGAATAAGGTAATTAGAAGGAAGGCGCAAGTTTGTAGCTAGTTTTTCTATTTGTCAAAAGTTAGCAATACTGACCCTCTTGTACGAGGAGTCTTATCCGAGTATACTTGTGGATTGTAAATTTATCGCAATTTATCGCCATTATTTTTAGGTGTCGCGTACATTTAACCTGATAAGTTAGGCCTTTACAATATTACGCTGATCATACTTAAATTTCATTAACATATTCTTTATTTTAAATAAGATATTGGCAATATCATTGAACTCCGTATTATGTTACACAGACAAGGCTAGTAAAAGACTCCAAAATCCCACAGCAGTACGGAAATAAGCGTGCGTGGCATCTTCACCCTATACTTGAGGGAAGACGCAACATGGTTCAGAAGTAAAGTAAATGAATTTAAAATTTTCTCTTTTATTTTATGCACTGTAAATTGCAGGGCGAAATAGTATAGGTGAAATTAATAACTATAATTCCAAAATCTTGCGACTTCTGAATTAGCTTACCTCTTGAGAGTGAAGCTGCAAGTTTCGCTGTGACAGTGAGAAAATCTACCTTGTGCGACTATTCAAAGATAAGAGACAGGTTAAAATTAAACATCGATAAGTAGCTAGACTGGCAAGCCCTTTTATTTTTATACGCAGCAAAACATTCGAAAATTGGACAATTTCCTCAAAAGTTCTAGCTTATGGGGTTGTCTAAAATATGCAAGTATATTTTTGCATACTTGATCCTTATCGAAAGGGGCTGGTAACTTCCCCTTATTGGCAAACATCATGGAAAGATAATAGCCTCCTGCAGGGCTCTTTTTGAACAATGTATTTAATGTGCTCACGCATTGTATACACGGTAGTCTTTTGTTGTGTGTCACAGACCGAACTTGCATCCATTCAGTTACTTGTCGACACTTTAATTAATGGCCCTCTCGAGTATATCAGGCTGCTGTCGAGTGACTTACTTATTAATTCATTATTTTCAGGAGATTCTTAAAGTAAATACTCATATCTTTCATGGACTAAGGCATTAAGATACTATCTACCTTTTAGATCGCAAAAATGAGATCTTAAAGTTTCGTTGGATGTCTTGTATGACTACAAGAAAAAGCCACACGTTTCCTAAACATATTAATTCAACTCAATCATCAATTTCCTTCATGATATGGAATTTAATTTAAATATCTACTGATTTCGTTTTCTTTTATTCTACACGCCACTGGGTATTATACACTGTGGCATAGTTTCCTTATTTCATATTTTCGCACTTTGCTTTCTACAGTTTAGGGAATTATTTTGTAATGTATGTGAACTAGTGCACTAATCTAATACAGAATATCACGTTTGGAACATGTCAGACTATACAAAATAACATAGTAATACACATGAAACATCATAATGTTTAATTTTGCCCTTCTTACTCAAATGAAACTAATTATTATTCATACTGCATCTCTTAACATCTAAGAAAAAAAAGAAAATAACTGAGACTGAGATATTTTTAGATAGTAAAATTTATTAAGATTAGTCTTGGGCCCAATAAAAAAGTCAATAAATATTTAATCTAATGAAAAAGGGCTTCAGCCTTTTTCGAACGAAGAGGCTCAAAGTTATTACATGCAAATATAAAGAATTTGAAAATTTGTGACCACAATTAAGCCATAAATACATATTAAATGGCATATTTTTCATAATAAACAAGGTTAGAGATTTTGTTTTTGTATGAACAGAGATATTAAATTGTTGATTTGCAAGTTTAGAAACCGACCGATGAAAATAAAGACTAAAATCTGCATTTCAAACAAACTCGTATAAAATTTGGTTCTTTAATGAATTATGTTTTCTTTATACAAGATGTTTAGTTCTATCCTGCAGGACACACTTCTTTTGGAAACCATTCATAGAATAGAAAAAAGATGGATGATAAAATTTTAAAAAGAGAATTTTTAACTTTCGAACAAGAAGAATTAAAGAATAAATAAGTTCAGTTACTTAGTATTAAGATTTTTGAATCAAAATATTTTAGGATTTTTAAATCAGAACATATAACTTATAAATGTCAAAATTTATAAGAGAAAAATAATATTTTCACTTATAAAAATCAACAAGGTAATTTGAATAAATGATTAAATATCCCAAAATACTCATTTCAATCAAAAAATACTGATTCTACTTTCTACTCTTCTTGAAAACTGCCAAGGAATTCTTTTTTTTTTTTTTTCATTTTCTCATAAGCACAAGTTTAAGGAAATGTAACTTCTAATATCTTTAATATAGCACTTGATGTAAGTTTCCAGTGAAAAAGATACACACATGTTTTATTGTGGAACAAAAAGATGAAACAAAATATGACACCCCTTACAGCCATTGCGAAAACTATTTTAAACTATTGCGAAAAGTTGTTCATTCTCTTTGAAAAAACAACTGACGTGATTCTGTCAGAATGATGTGTAACTTTTTCGGACATTTTACATTTGGCTTCTGAATTCTTACTACACCTTTTTCAAAACATTTTCTTGACAAATTTTAGGAACGTAAATGGCTTATTGTTCTGTAATTAATGACGTTTTGCAGTGCAATATCATTCAACAACATAAAAAAAATTTCTATTAAAAAATCAGCTTCCATACATTTTGTTCATTGTAACTAGCTCCGTTCTTTGCCTACGCTATTCGAATTCGGCTTCAAGGTTCAACACGTCTGGTGAGCCTGGATTCTTCAGAAATCTCTGTTCTAGACGAATTTTGACATAATACATTCAGTATATCACCGTAAGGTCTATCTCATATCAAGAATACTGTTTCGATTCCTTTGCACCATTAGGGAAACATCTCATTCCTGTTCAGTTCGTGTTACATTCCTGCAGCTTCCAGAGTTCCTCTGAGCAACTTTTTCAGATTGTCTTCAAGAGAAAGAAAATGCTCTACGATAAGTGCCTGTTTCTTTGCAAACTAATATTTTGATCTTGCACTGTATGTCCAAATGTTCGACCGGAAATATACTAATTCTAGCAACACAATTTGTCTCTTGACGTTTTTGTTTCCAGTTATAAATGGGAAGCAAGTATGTAGTATCAGTACAGTAAATAAAAGGAAAAGAATAAGTATAAGGAAACTACATCTGCGCAGTGTTCTTTATAGATATACAAAGGCTCGGGTTACAATTCTCTAGAAATATTTTTTGCGTTGAGAATAAAATTTTGCCTACATGAGTTCTTCTCTAGTAATTTACAAATAGTGTTTCGTCATGTTGTCTTCATGTATGCATTCCACCGGCACGAGAAAAGGAATGATCACAATAAATAGGACCGTCGACGATTTGAGAATTCTCAGTTTCTTATTTTACTAGCTTATTCGAAGCTTGATACTTATTTGGTGTTCCACGAGGTAACCAATGACAACACAAAAGTTGACGAGTTCTTTGAAAGGTACATTTACTCCATCTACCTTTCACATGTGCCCTGAAAAAAAATACCATTGATTTGTCATACGTCATACATATCTGATACATACATCGATATAAAGGAACAACTGGATGGACGGCCCAAATGGTTCTAACGCTAACCAAGTTAAGCGGTTGAAATCGCTCAATTCAGCTACCACCAATACGGCCGTCGAAGTGCCACATAGCCAATCGCAAATCGCGTACCACACAGCCAACAGTTTCAAAGAAGTTCTTCGTTTTTGCAGCCCACTGTGTCACTTGTAGTTAATGTCATGGTTAAATCGAGTGATGACAATGGCTGCACTTTTTCAGCATTGGTCAAACAATCGAGAGGCTATTCTGTATCCATGCGCATTATAATGGATGTCTAAGAATGATCTGAGATTTTAAATTGTGCTCCGTTCTTTTGCAGTGAACATAGAGAATTAATTTTTGACAACTGCGATGAGGAAGTTTTCAGGTTTCGTCATGTTATATTACGCGAGTGGACAAGACATAAAACTTGTGTCATAATGCTAATTGCTATATGATGATGTTATCGTCAATGTGAATTGACCATCAAAATCGTGTTATTTTATGTTATTACACTGTTTTCTGAATATGAAAGTTTAACTCATTGATCTGAAAACTCTTCCAATTCATAAAGTAAAAAATAAGACACACCATAAATTTAATTCTTTTGCAACTATGCAAAAACATTACTGAAATTTTCATCCAAAGAGTGAAATTTATCGGGCATTCATTCCATTCTTAACTCCATGTTTCTTTATATTAAAATAAAGAACTCGTAATTTCAAAAAAAAATAATCAGTTTTATTGATAAATTATAATGCGATCTTATTTTGATACAATCTAACATGAATTATACCATCTATTTGTTAACCTAACGTGTATTTTTAACTTTAAAATTTATTATTCCATTAGTAACATCAGCCTACCCTGTTAGGCTTTGAAATTCAATAGTCAGATCATTTATTACGAAGAAACACAGAGCCATTTTTCAAATAGATCAATTATATTGAACGAACTCAACGAATTTGTTTTGTTTTAAATTGTTATATTAATTTAAATCTACATGATTTTTAAGTAACTGTTCATACAAACTTAATCTTTTGGAAATCAAAAACATAGAAGCAGTAAAATTGAAGCTTTATAAAACATTTCAGCAAAAATATTTGATTTTTTTTTTTCAAATCTAATCAGAAACATTCGGAAACTATTGTATCATCATTTGAAATTAATTGTAACAGAAAATACGTGTATTACAATCAGAGGATGAGCGAATATTTTTAAAATAATATTATTTACATGATATGAATGTCATAAAATATTAAACATCTCATTTATAAAAGTAACTTATTGTGATACGCAATAAAAAAATAAATTATGAACAATGTTTATGAAAAGCTTGCAACATGTTTTGTAATTAGATAGTCATTACATAAAAACAGGAAATTGTCAAAGAAAAACTTGCTTTGTTGAAAAATATTGTATTTTGGGAAACATTTTTAGATTCTCATTTATAAATAATGTTCTCGTCAAACCATACAAGCACTAATCAAAATGCACTTCTTTTTCAAACAAAAAATTGTAATTAGAAAGTACATGTTGAGATTCCTTTTCAAAAGAAATGAAAATGATGAAAAAATATTATAGATGATAATAGTTATATAATGCATTAAAAAGAAACAGAATATTAAAAATTTAAGATTATTTTTGGAGCTCAATAAAGCTAATAATGTATCCCATCAAAAACAGATAAAGAGAGGAAGTCTGTTTTTTCAAAATAATATATTCTGGTCTTCATATTTCAATTAAAGAGCATTCAAAAGAAAATTGTTAAAAATGAATGTATAATTTTGTAAGCAACTTTAAAAATTCAGAGAACATAAGTTGTTAAAAATTCGAAAAACTTCAGTTAGATCTCTTTTTATTTTGATCATCTAGGGTACAGAAATGTCGTCGTGAGTGAAGAATCGCAGTAACTCGAGTTGGCGAGAACAATGATTATAAAATGCTGCATTTCAGTGAATTCATGACGGTTTAAAATTATTAAATATTAATCCTTTTTTAACCAAAAAAATTCAGAATAAAGTACTTTTCCTTAATACAGTCCCGCTAGGAAGTGCAAAGTCCTTTTTTAAATAAAAGTATCAATAAATTTAAAGTACAATCTAAAAGAAAGATAACTTAAATTTGTACAGGAACCACGAATTTATCGATATCTTGCAACACTTAGGGGGGAGGGGAGAGCACAAAAATATTTTCATTATCCTACGCGCCAGGCTTGCAACATTTTTGAAAAACAAAATATGCAATCGTCACCTCAATAACTCTTAATTCTTTTCGATTCAAGATTGTAGTGGGATTGGCCACGGTTTTTTTTTTTGCGATTTTGTGCTGAAAAAAAAAAGCAGTTTGAAAACTATAGCACATGAATATGTGCCATATGTGTCATTTTCATTCAGAAAACCGAGATGACTCAGGTTGATCACATTGTTGTTATCTTCGTCCAGTTACGGAATATTTTTAAAATGCTTATCATGCGCGCGCACGTATATCGGAAAAAAAATACGTAAAAATTCATATGTTTGAAGACTATATTTTTATTCTGATATAGTTATGAGTCAAACTTTGTTTATTCCTATATGTGCTTCTTATAATTTAACTTACAATATTTTATAAAGTGAATTATAATCAGAGTCTATTGTTTTAGAAATAGGTATTGTTTTCGATCATTTAAACTCTGTACCTCAATGCTCTAGATATAGTTGGAGCTTGTTTTGTTCCAGCTGTGCATATCACTTCTGCTTTCTGAGCTTGAAGAACCACTTTTTTTTCTTCGTTGCTAAAACCAATCTGAGTACAGTACCAGACTGAGTATGGTCAGATCAAGTCTTATTTACATAGTATATAGCATGTAAAATTGACGATTTCAAGTCGCAGCTTTTATAAATGGCCTACGGACTTTATCAGGTATTCAAGATGTTGGGAAAGGTACTCTTTGAAAATGATCCCTAGATCTAACAGACAAAAAATTCCAGTAGCGTTCTACAGCAAATCAGTTCTATTGAGCTTAGACCTCGCATGTTAATGTGTGTTGTGTGTGTTGTTCAAATGTCTACCCTACAATATAGTTTAGTTTTACAAATGTCAGTTTTTGATTTATATATTATGATTTATTTGATTATGGAGGATTTTGTACGAAGATTTTAAGATCTCTGTCCACAAATTGAAAGACTGCTTTCCCGATACACTACCGATGACATCACATTCATAAAGAAACATATGACTTTCCAAATGCATAATGGCTTAAATTTTTCAGAATCTTTCATGTTTGCTCACACATCAACAGTCACGTTTTTGTACTTTTACGGAAACAAGCAAAAACACAGTCCTTTCCGTTAATAGAGAAAAAAAAGAATCCGTTTAATCCGATTTAAACACGACATCTGAAGTGTAACGTTTTAATGACACATTTTGTTGAAGTTCCTTCCGAAATTTAGAACACATATGCGAATTCGAATCTGTTTATAATTGCTACATCATGTAATTATTTGTAATGTTGAATAATCTTGAATTTATCTTAATTTCTGTTTATCTCTTTCTGTATTTTTTCATCGACAAAATGGAAGTTTTGAAAAATACCAGGCAATTAAAAATAATTTATTTATAAAACATGATTTTTCTATTAATAATAAATTTGAAAATTTATTCCTATTATTTTTGTTGGTTACTCTGGACATTATTATTTTTTACCCATTAAGGGAAATATGAAATAAAAATAAGATAAAAATAACATTATTTTATGCATCTTGATATGTGAGTAAATAAATCTGTGATAGCGTCAAAAAGCAATTTAGTCTGTTTTAGTCAATATTAGAAAAGGCAATGCCTCTGAAGAAGCAGTACATTGCGATCATTGATGTGGTCAACCTATAAGAGCATGTAGAGATTTTATTGTTGTTGTTTTTATGATCGTTTGCGCATTAGACAATTTTTTAAATGAATTTCTAGGAAATATTTTTTTTTTTCTGAAAGTTGCTTAAAATGTACTATTGACAATGCATAGTACGTTTCATGAAGGAAATATCTTTTTGAATTTCGTATGTATATTGTGTTTTTGTTTTTTAAACTGTCCAAGAATCATTTGAGAAGCTAAAGTTTAGCAACTGTGTTACGAAAATCTGCAAAATTCGGAGACGTATAGTTATCATTACAATGTCGAATAAAGGTAAAGTTAAATGAAAATGTTTTACTTCTCTTATCTTACAAAAACTTCATAAATATACACTTACTTTATTTTTTTTATCCTTTACATGTTTCTTTCCTCTTACATATATTATTATATATATTTACAAGATTCAGTTGCCTCACCATGACACAGTGGTTATGCCACTGAAAATGGTAGATGGCCGAAGTGTGAAGGTCCCGGGTTCGGGTCCCATCGCGCGGCTGTTGAACTAACGGTCTGGAGTTTTGGTAGGTCTTCTCCAGATGTAACGTGAATACGCGTTAGAACCCCTTAGAAAGTCCTCCTGCCAAGACACCCTCCCTTTGGCAGATCGCTCTAGTGTAGCGTTGCCATAATCACACTCAACAACAACAAGATACAATTAAATATTTTTCATCTTTACAGTGATTGATTGCTGTTTAGTAAGCTATACAGGTACACTAGTGTGTACCGATAAATACTACTCTAGCTTTTTAGTCAGGCCACAACTAATCTATTAAAATAAGTTAACATATTAAGTGATTGCGGTGTTTTTTCTTTTCCGGATTTGATAAATCAGCTTTGTATCAGCTGTACACTCCAGTGAGACTATTTGCTTGAGTTTTCTGCTATAATAAAACTTATGCATACTAAATCTAAAGTTATCGATACAAACAAAAATGAATTTATAGGAAAATTCTATGCAGCTGAAAAGTTTGTGGTAACACGTGGGAGTTATTGTGATCTAGACCCACACAAAACTATTTTTCCTACAAATTATTCTGCAAGACAAAATTTTTATTGATCCTACAGGTTATTTTTCGAAGAAATTCTCAAACAGCATTTTTATGAAAATACAGAACTTGCAGATTCGTCAATCATTATTATATATATATTTAAAGTGACTTAAAATATTTATAACACCAAACTGATTATTACAAAATAAAAAACTAAAAAAATGCTTTTATAGTATATATTTCTTTAATGCAGAGTCTTTTTTAACTAAAAAAAAAAATAACTGATTTTTAGTTTAACCCTTTAACGCGTATTGTTCCCGCTCTGGGAACACCAAACTCTGACATTTTGACTGTTGCCAGTCACGAAGAACAGATTTGATTTCTATAAAAATAGTTGCGGGTGACATAGCTCCACGAGAATCCTTTACTTTTTAGCACGTCATTTCCCGTAAAAGAAATTGTCACGATTATTTTAAACAGCATTGACATCTGCTGAAAAATGGAAGAATGCGAGAACAGCTGGATAGATTTCCCAATGCTGAAAAAAGGGCAGCCGTTGCCATCGCTCGACTTAACTATCAGCAAGATGGCGGACAATCGAAACGTTCATCGCGTGTCACAGTTCTAGAGACCCTTTTTTGACGCAGCTGCCTGTCCTGCACAGCCAGCGGTCGGCTGCCCTTTTTTCAGCATTGGGAAAGGGTTGCGCCTCAAAGGATTAACCATAAGTAGTTGTCTTGTTTGTTAAAGGAGCACATCGCTGACTCAGTGAACTGGTTTCAGATCTGTAGTCTGGTTTCGTTATGTATAATCTTTTAATATTCATTACACGCACGATAGTTAACCAAAAGCCGAGCAGATAAACGGGACATTGATCGACGGCTAAAGTGTGAAAGTCCAGGGTTCTCGTTTACCGCGCGACTCTGTCTGACGTTCAGGAGTTTTAGGCTTTTTTCCCCAGATTTACGTGAATACGCGTTAGAACCCCTAAAGAAATCTTTAACCCAAGGCATTCCTAATTTGGCAGATAGCGCCCTAGAATGCTTTGCCTTAACAAAATAACTGCATGCACAGTGAATAATAAACTAATAAATAGTGCTGCTCTTAAAAATTATTTTTCTGATGTGGTTAATTTTATATTGTGTCACATACTGTGCTAAGTTTGTTTAGACAAAATTGTGTTCGTCAGTTTTCCTATTTAACCTAATACCTAATTACTATACCTAATTTTACAATTTCACGCTGAGAAAAACTTGGTATGCATAAGATTTGGGAAATCATAAAAATATATGTTAGTGCGCTATGAAAATACATTCTCACAGTATTCACTAAAATTAGTTAGTTAAGCGAACACCAAGAAGAACTGAAAATCATAAGATCACATCTCTATATATAAAGGAAGATGTTCTGACTGAATGACTGAATGAATGAATAAATGACTGACTGACTGACTGACATACGATCACCGCACAGCCAAATCTACAGGAGATATTGTCATGAAATTTTAGGAGCTTATAGCTTTTATGCCCAAGGCGTCATTTAAGAAGCGATTTTTAAAAATTCGAACCCCTTGGGGCCCAAGGGAGCCCCCTTGCCCCCTCCCCCCTCCAGACGCGGGTGACGACCAAAAACGTTTCTTTCACGTTATCCTTCATATCTCAGGGGGAAAAGAGATAGCCGTAAAATTCTTGCTTTAAAATGTAACTAATACAAATACTTAAAAAGCAATTTCAGGGTTTTTTGAAATTCGCTCCCAAACAGAGATAAGGGGGCCAAAACGTTCTTTTCACATTTCCCTTCATATCTCCGAGGAAAAAAAGAGATAGCCGTAAAACTATCACTTTAAAATGTAACTAATAGAAATACCTAAAAGTCATTTTCAGGGTTTTTTAGAATTTTCATCCAAACGGGGTTAAGGGGGCCAAAACGTTCTTTTCAGATTTTCCTTCGTATCTCTGAAGAGAAAAGAGATGCCGCAAAATTTTTGCTTCAAAATGTTACTAACGGAAATTGCTATATATCAGTTTCAGGGTTTTTAGAATTCGCACGCGAACGGGGGTAAGGGGCCAAAATGTTCTTTAACGTTCTTTTCACATTTCCTTTTATATCAGAAGTAAAATGAGACAGGAGTAAAATTATTGCTTTAAAATGTAACTAAATTAATTGTAAAACTAATTTAGTAATGTAGAATGTAACTGAAATTCATTTTCAGGGTTTTTAGAATTCCAACCCGAACGGGGTAAGGGACCAAATCGTTCTTTAACGTTCTTTTCACATTTCCTTTTATATCTCAGAAGTAAAAAGAGATAGGAGCAAAATTCTTTCTTTAAAATGTAACTAGCTGAAATATCTAAAAATTATTTCAGGGTTTTTTAGAATTCCCACCCAAACGGGGGTAAGGGCTAAAACGTTCTTTAACGTTCTTTTCCCATTTATCTTCATATCTCAGAGGCTAAAAGAGACAGCCGTAAAATTCTTGCTTTAAAATGTAACTAAAAATTATTTTCAAGGTTTTTTAGAATTTTCACCCAAACGCGGGGTAAGGGGGCGAAACGTTCTTTTCACACGTTCCTTCGTATCACAGAAGAAAAAAGAGACGCCGCAAAATTCTTGCTTTAAAATGTAACTAACAGAAATACCTAAAACATTTTTCAAGGTTTTTTTAGAATTTTCACCAAAACGCGGGGTAAGTGGGCGAAATGTTCTTTTCACGTTTTCCTTCGTATCACAGAATAAAAAAAGAGACGCCGCAAGCTTTAAAATGTAACTAAGGGAAATAAATAAAACACATTTTCAAGGTTTTTTTAGAATTCGCAACCGAACGGGGGTAAGAAGCCGAAAGGGGCCAACACGTTCTTTAACGTTCTTTTCAGATTTCCTTTTATATCTCAGAAGTAAAAAGAGATAGGAACAAAATTATATGGACGGGGGGTAGGAGATTTCCTTTTATATCTAGGAAGTAAAAAGAGATAGGAACAAAAAAATAGGAACGGGGGTAAGGGGCCAAATCGTTCTTTAACGTTCTTTCCACATTTCCTTTTATATCTCAGAAGAAGAAAGAGATTGAAGCAAAATTCTTCCTTTAAAATGTAACTAGCTGAAATACCTAAAAATCATTTTCAGGTTTTTTTGTAATTCCCACCCAAACGGGGGGTAATGGGCTAAAACGTTCTGTAACGTTCTTTTCCCATTTACCTTCATATCTCAGAGGCTAAAAGAGACAGCCGTAAAATTCTTGCTTTAAAATGTAACTAAAAATTATTTTCAAGGTTTTTAAGAATTTTCACCCAAATGCGGGGTAAGGGGGTGAAACGTTCTTTTCACACGTTCCTTCGTATCACAGAAGAGATGCCGCAAAATTCTTGCTTTAAAATGTAACTAAGGGAAATCCCTAAAACTCATTTTCAGGGTTTCTTAGAATTCGGGGTAAGAGGCCGAAAGAGGCCAAAACGTTCTTTCCAGATTTCCTTTTATATCTCAGAAGTAAAAAGAGATAGGAACAAAATTCGTGCTTTAATGTGCAACTGACTGAAATACCTAAAAATCATTTTCAGGACTAGGGGGCCGAAGCCCCTAGACTGGCTACGGTCGCATTTCGTATGAAGCATTTGGCCCCTAAAAGGACTTCGTAAAAAAGGCATAATTTCAACAAACAAAACCCAAAGGTTGGAAAGATAGAATGTTACCGAGCTACACATTGCTTTGTTCTTGCATGTTGCTTGGAACATAAAAATTTAAACCTCGCACTATTTGTAATTATGTGAAACCCATGGGACGCCTTGCGTATTAGCCAATTATGGAGAATTTTCATAATTTGGCGATTTGCGTATATGTATAGTTAATTCTCTTAAACAGTAATTCATATATTTTCTTTGATAAAAACTACGGAACAGGTACGATAGCTTGCCACCAATGGCGACTTTTCATTATTTGGTGATTTACACATGCTCACAACCTATAATTACTTTCATTTAAGGTTACCGGAAAACCGTTATCCATATTTTCATTTACATAATCGTTTGCAGATTAGCGTACTTAGCAGCACGAATTATACCATCTCGCCGCACTAGCAAATATCCAAAGTGCACTATAACTGCTATAATGGCATAGTTAACGCCGCCAAATATTTCTACTGGTAGCAAATAATCTAGCTGGACCGAACCCGCTTTAAAATAATCTACATTTTAATTATTTTTCATTTTCAAGATATTAGTTATTCTGTTTTGGAAAAACGAATAATCGCTCATTCTAAACTCCTGTTGTCTAAGCGAACTTATTATTTGAAAATTGTCAACTTTTTGTAATACATTTTGAGTTACTTATTTCATATAGTTTTTATTTTGGCGTAAAATGGGTGTATTTCTACTTCATATTTGACAATTTCACGTGATACTACATACTTTGAAACGCTATGTTGCAAAGGAATTAATGATTTTATCCCAAATCTGGCAACCATTCTATTTATTTTTTCAGTTTTTTATTAATATCGTCTAAAATAATTCGATTTTCGAAATTTAAGCCAGCTTAGCACGTTCCTCAATTTTTCAAATCTGTGGGCACTTTAGTCGAAACTTAAATCCCCACGGTTTAGGAGGAGATAGGCCAACAAGCTTTGACAGTGCCAGCAGCGACAGCGGCCTTTACTTTCTTTTAGAATAGAGAGAGATTCATTAGAATTCGTATCCAAACGGGGGTAAAGGGTCAAAACTTTTTTAACGTTCTTTTCACATTTTCTTTAATATCTGCGCCTCAGAAGAAAAAAAAAAGATAGCCTCAAAATTCTTGCTTTAAAATGTAACTAAGAGAAATACCCAATAATCATTTTCAGGGTTTTTTAGAATTCGCACCCAAACGGGGTTGAGGGACCAAACTGTTTTTGACGTTCTTTTCACATTTACCATGATATATCAGAAGAAAAAGACACAGCCTAAAATTTTTCCATAAAAATATAATGAACACAAACACCTTACAATTATTTACAGAAGTTTTTAGAATTCGCAGCAAAACGGGATAAAGGGGCGAAAACGTTGTTTTCAAGTTTACCATCGTAACTCGGAAAGAAAAGGAGATAGGCATAAAATTCTTCCTTTAAAATGGAGTGAACAGGAATAAGTCATTTTCAGGGTTTTTTAGTGTTCCTGTATAAACTGGTGTAAGGGTCCAAAACGTTGTTTTCATATTTGTCTTCATATTTCGAACGAAAATTATGACAACCTTAAAAATTTTGCATTAAAATGTAAAGAACACAAATTCATAAACATCCTTTTCAAGATTTTTCGACCTCAAAAATAGACAAAAATCGACCTCAAAAAGAGGTAGGTGACAAAAAAAAAATTTTTCAGTTCTTGAGTGCTGTTAATTTCAGACAAAAGTTTTGTCTACCTGGTGAAAAGGCGACTGATCATTTAAGTGTTGCCAGATTAAACGTGAAAAATCGCGAAGGTTTGCTACTTTTTGGTGATTTATCGCCAAATTTGGCATAAAAAAATTAAGTTCCCGAAATTGCAGCCAGCTTAGCCATATCTTCCATGTTTATAGAGAAATTGCCTAACCTTACTGTTCATTTAATTGGAATAGTAGTGTCTATATTCATGAAAATAAAGGTGAAGTATACTTGCCTCGCGATATAACATGCCTCGCGAGAATTAAAACAGTTTTAGTAGGTGATTTTAATATGGATTTCGATTTTAAAGAAGTATTTTATGGAACAAGAAAGGCAAATACGACACATTCGCGCATTATGATGCACATTCCAAACAGTATTTAGAAAGATCAAGTATAGATAGAATATGCCTGACGAATACTGTTAAACAGTTGTTAAGGTGATTAAATCTAAAAATATGTTTAATATTTATTTATTTATATTCCATTTGTGTTTTTTGGTTTAACAATATCCATTCCTTGCGAAGAACGGGTACTTCAGCTAGTCTTTTATAAATAGACTTTTGTCCGTACATTGCTCGGATTAAAATAAAATATGTGATTTCTATCATTTTCAAGGTTTAAGGAATCTAAAAGCTGTATCAGATAATGATGTGTGAGTCTGCCTCACATACTTCTTGCCAATTCATAAGGATAAATCATCATAAAAGTGCATAAAATGAAATTTGGTACCATGAAAGGTCGTTGAATGCTGACAGAGGAAAATGCACGTCACTGAACACTTGATGTTGAGAGACAATTTACATATCTGAAATTAGGATCTAAAAAGGAGTACTCTAATGTCTTAAAATTTAGAACCCGATCAGAAATTTATTATTTGAACCTTTGAAAAAATATCAAAATCGTCGCATTCAGCGTGCATTAGCTTCGCATGCACAAAATGGTCTTTATCGGTAGCTCGAGGATCCAACTCTTAACTTACCGATTACCAATAAAGGGTGTTAACTACTAGAAACCATATGACTTTTGTTGATGATCAACTCAAATATGAATTTTGGATATTCCTAAAACTTTTATTAGAATTAAGATTTTTAAGAGATTGTCTTATACTAGACTGCTCGGACGTCATGGGTAAAGTGTATGAGGAGCAGAATAAAGTATTTCTGTCGCTTCTAACTAACCCTCCATATAGGACGGCGAAGGGTGAATGGGAGCGTCTTGCAATGAATTTAAATGAGTCCCAGTAGGAGGAGGTCAGATTTAGCTCGGGGTCTCCTAATATTGGGCCTTGAGACCTAGCACCTGGATTGACACCCCCAGAGGTATCTTTTGAACATGGAAGATATTGGAGCCACGGCAGATTTTACGAGCACCAGCAGCCCAATTGAGAGAGGATTTCACCCTCAGAAGCACTGGCCAAGCCGGTGCTGCTTCAACTTTCGTGTTCTTATGCGAACGGAGCTAGCGACCAGGCCACTGCTGGAAGAAATAAAATTTACTTACATGATACATGATTAATGAGTTTAAAAAGTAAACTTCTAACATTTAAGAAAATGATTTTTAAAACTTTATGAAAATTGCGCTTGGCCACACGAAATGGCTGCTAAATTTGATAAATATTTTGGCGATAAAACGTTAAATTAAGTATTCGATATAAATTAACATAGTCCGGTCAAATTAGACCAAAAAATAGGAGTGAAGTTTCAAAAATTCACACCCAGCTGAAAGTTGGTAGGATTGTCCAAAACACCATTATAAATGAAATCCAAAAAGTCCTCAGCGATCCGATACCTGGAAAAATATTTGCACGGTGTTAAAGGTCAAATTGACGAAAATACCGTTTTGACTACCCCTAAATTTACTTTTAAGAATTTTTGCGATGCATCTCATCGTACGCTAGCATGCACGTTCATATAAATGCATATACAACCCATTTTGACCGACCACGAGTCTATTTTGATCAGTTTTTGCATGCCGTCTGTACGTACGTATGTACATATGTATGTAACTCGCATATCTCAAAAACTATCCGTCGTAGAATCTTGAAACTTTATATTTAGGATTTTTGTAACATCTAGTTGCACACCTTCCCTTTTGGTCCCGATCGACTGGATAGTTTATCTACAGAACCGCCCAAAAGATTCTAAATAAATTACGCTCTATGGGCAGAAATTCATTAAAGCGTATTTTAGAGGTATTAGGCTACTTCAAACGACTCACAAGTGATGTCTGTTGTTAAGAGTTACCAAATGAATTTCTCCATCGAAAATAGTGTCTTTATCATTTATAGTTCTGCTACAGGCACACTCAAAAGACTTCCAACGTATAACGGTCAAGGACAGTTTTAGGGACATTCATCCGTTTCAAGCGCAATACCGTCCTACCAAGTTAGGTAATCATCCAACCACGGTCACGTGCTTCTCTCAAAAATTATACATATATGGTGTACGTGTGTATGTATTTAACTCCCGTATCTCAAAAACTATTAGTATTAGAATGTTGAAATTTCGTGTATAAGATTGTTGTGACATCTAGTTCTGCATCTCGATTTTTGGTTCCAATCTATCGTAGAGTTTATTTACTGGACCACTCAAAAGAATTTCAATGCATTAATGTCTACGGACATGGCGACCAGATTGTATGGTGGATAAAGCACCGTACTACGGTTTCGGGTTCAACTCCTGTCGGTCGGGGTTCGATCCCCGACTGGGCATGGATATCATTGTGTCCGTCCCTTTATAGGGGACAACGTTGTTCCACCTACTTGGTGCCCCCATAATGAAGTGACCATCAACTCCAGCCTTAGTAGTGGCCACTGCTTCCAAAGCAGAGGCCTGCCATTAAATATGTCTACGGACATCTTCAATATATTACATCTGTAGTCAGTTACTATTGTTCCATGCCCAAATTCTCGCCATCTGTCATCGACTTTTAATTATAGAATGTTGAAATTTTGTAGGTAGAAATATTGTAACATCTAACTGTGCATCTCTTTTTTGATTGCAATCGACTGGGTAATTTATTTACAGGATCTATCTTTTATTATTCAATAGTTTCAAATTAAATAGTATCACAACAGATCCGTGGAATAGGCCTACCTGAGAAACCACATTAAAAAAAATCTCGCTAAGTACTACACTGCCTCAAATGTGGCGTGGAACGCGTGCATATTATGACGATTACAACTCTTCCAACTTTTTGAATCGTTATATCTCAAAAACGGTGGCTCTTAGGAAAAAAAGTATTTAGACATTATTTATAGATAATTATCTGATCTACAATTTTTGTCTGAACCAATTCTATGATAAAACTAATCGTTTTGCTGAAAATCGTTTTAAACCCGTTTTTGTGACCTTTGACCCCGAGTCAATTTTTTTCCAGGTGTCGGATCGATGAGGACTTTTCAGATTTCATTTAGCCTGGTGTTTTGAACAACTACCAACTTTCAGCTGGGTGTGAATTTTTGTAACCTCGGATGTCTAAATTGACCGGACTAACAGTTGAATTCGATATCATTTAGTCTCAGTTTAAGTATATGAAGCTAATTATGGAGATAGTTAGGCGAAGAACTTAACTTTCCTTAACGTTAAAAGGGGGAAAAGGTAGATATGTTATCTATTAAATTGATATACGTGAAAGAGGGGAGATTTGTCTTTCATAAAATATTTCTTAGGTATATATTATTGAAAACTTAAAAAAACACATCGCAAATATGTAACATTTCTTTCACTCTGAATCGTAGAAATTTTGAAGAATACAAATCCTAGCCAGTAGTGGACGTCCACAATAGCATTTACTATAACATATTGCTACAGGCTGCACGTGCTGACCTACAAACATTATCAAAATTAAAAAATGCTAGAGCTCAAAGACACAAGTTCGTGTGGCAATCAGTATGTGTTGAAAGGAGTGAACATGGATTTCCGTTTCATCCCTATGGCTACATTTATTTTTATTCTGAAACATATTTATAACTTATGGCAGTGACATATTGATGTGCATCTTAAGAAATCATTTTTAAATCGCTTTTGAAGATGATATTAATAGATATTCAGAAATGTGGATTTGCAACAAGTAATAATTCATTTTCTTAAGGAAAATAACTATCAGGGTAAATGCTATCAAAGTAAAAAGATTAGTTTCAAAAATAGTTCTTGAACATTTATTCAGTAAATGTTTCATAAATTATTCATGTTTTAGATATTTACTGTATTAGGTTAAACTGAGCGTTGTTTGCTTCAAGAACAAAAATTCGTCGAATAAAGTTTAGTCATGTTTACAAAAATATGCCCATTATTAAATTTTTAGTAAATCGTTTTATATATTTTAATTAACATTAATTAAAATATGAATTTAAAGCTTTCTTTATATTGAAATGATTTTTCTCATTTGCTGAAAGGAAATGAATTTGAAGATATTCCGCATTGATTATTAAAAGCATGTATTTTTAATCATTTCAATTGGAAATTTTTATAAATCTACAGGCCTTTGTTATACATATTTGCAACTCAAGCTACATACGTAAATCTTAAAAAATAGCTTACTTAATTATTCAGTATTTTGAAATTCTGAAAGTTATTTCTACACGTCCAATAGTCTTCTTTACAAGTGTTTTTAACTTGGTAATTTGTACTTGATAAATGCTTGACATCATTGTTTATATATATATTTCGGTGCAGTTGTATATAAATATCGATATTGATATCCATTCAAAAACTGCTCAGAACTAGTTTCAAGCAAAATTTGAGTTCAATCAGTATAGCACGCTTTACGATCAAAAATGTCAATTATAAAAAAACGCTATACTTTTTATATGGTTATGCACTTGAAAGTGAATTTACAACACGAAAAAATATCTGAAAGGTTCGATTAATTAAGTGCTTACTAAAAACAAACAAATAAAGAGCGGTATCGCACTAGATAAAAAGATAATACAAAAAAGGGTGAGCGAGAGAAAGAAAATTAAATTCTACAAGCATTTTCAAAGCAAGTAGACCTTAAATTAACAAATTAAACGAACCATTAAATTACAAATTAAAAAAAAGATTTTATCCATTAAGCATTTATAATAATTTAATTTAATACTTTCAAAATTATATCCCAATTAACGAAAACGTTTCTAGACATACATTATTTATTTTTTTTTCCTTCAAAACCTAATTATTTCGTTTTTCGACTTCTCACTATAAGTTTGTATTCAAAAAATGATGCTTGAAAATAAAGTAAGAGATTGCTATGAATTAATTAGGAACACTGTAATATATGTAGGATGGAGCTAGCGCTCCAAATTAAATAGACGTTAATCTTTTTAAACATTTAATGAGACGAAACTTTAATACAACGACGACACTAACATTTAAAAACATTGAGAGGTAGAAATAAAAATAAAAATAACATCAAGAGAGCTATTCTGCTCTTTTAACATCGCACGTCTGCCCAGTCTCGTTCTCCGTCTAGAGTGTTCTTTTGCGGGGGAACAACTGGCGGGAGTTGAAGTTATAGTTCGTTCAGTGGTGTTGCCACAGCAGAACTAATTATTATCCACACGGCCGTCCTGAGGTTACAGACGTCCGCGGCTGGGTTGAAAAAGCAAAAAATCTGAAAAGAAAAGAAAAACAAGCAGAAAAAGGGAGAAAAAAAAAAGTTGAAAAACAAAGCATAATAAGATTGGGTGTTCAGTTGTTGCACCACTGTTTCATTTTATCTGCCGCAGTTGACGTTATGGTGGGACCTTCATGATGTCCTAACTTCCGAACTTCGTAACGATCGTTGGGGTTGATTTTTGTGATCTCATAGGGTCCGAAGAACTTGGGTCGCAGCTTTAGTCCAGTTCCAAACTGAGTTCGTTGTATTGCCACTTTGTCACCGATCTTGTATTTACAGGCTGGTTTACGTCGTTTGTTATACTGTCGTATATTTTCTTCCTGTAAACGGAGGATATTTCGTTTAGCTTCGATACGCAACGCTTCTTTGTCATCAATAATTCTTTGCTGGTGTTCCTCGTCAAGAATTTGTTTAATCTGTAGGTCCTCCTGTTGTTTCATTTGAACACCAATTAAAAGTTCGAAAGGTGTGAATTTTGTACTGCGTGTGGTGGTACTATTTAAGATACGTTGCAATCGCGGGACGTATTTAAACCATTTGTCAGGTTCATCTATAGCTAACTTAGTTAAAACGGGGATAATTGTGCCATGAATGCGTTCAACCTGACCGTTTCCACGTGGTACACCTGTCGTAATTGAAATGTGTTCAATATACTGTTCCTGGCAGTAGCTTTGAAATTCTGAAGATGTGAATGCGCTACCTTTGTCTGTGATGATTTTTGAAGGGTTGCCAAATGTAGTTTGTTGCAAGGATAGTTTGTCCAAGGCATCTTTCGTAGAGGTTGACTTCACGGGATAGATCCATATAAATTTCGAAAAGGCATCAATTACTGTAAAAATATATTTATAACATTTTTTTGTCGATGGTAAAGGTCCTAAAAAGTCGCAATGGTAACATTCAAGAGGTGCATCACCTTTTGGAATTGGGTGAAGCAATCCTTCTTGTTTTCCAGATTTTCGCGAGGAGAGAATGCAAGGAATACAATTTGAAATAATTTCTTGAACCAATTTCTTAAGTTGAGGGATGTAAAATTCACGAGAAACAATTGATTCGGTTTTTTGTGAGGCAAAATGACCTTGTGAATGGGCGTTTAGCACTATTTCTTTCTGCATCATTTGTGGAACTACTAAAAGTTCGGTATCCTTATGAAGTTTATAAAGAATGCCGTTTTTAACCAAATATTCATCGGAAGGTGTAGATTCGAGCATAGATTTAATTTGAGTTATAAATTCATCTTGATCTTGGGCATTTTTCACCTTTTGAGTGATATCGTTTGTGGTAATAACAAGAATGGGGTTACGACTTAAAGCGTCAACATGTTTCATCTGTCTACCGGATCGATGACAAACTTCATAATCAAAGTCCTCTAACATCAATGCCCATCGAGCAATTTTAGCTGGTAGATCTTTTTTGTGCATCGTTTTTTGGAAAGCATCGCAATCTGTGATAATTTTAAATTTTGTACCTAGCAAGTAGGTGCGAAATTTCTTTAGCGCCTCAACGACGGCGAGAACTTCCAGTTCGTAACTGTGATATTTTTCTTGTTGAACTGTAGTTTTACGGCTAAAATAATGAATAGGATGAAACTGTCCATCATCTGATTTTTGTAAGAGCACAGCGCCAAAACCTAAGGAGCTTGCATCAGTGTGGAGTTCTAATGGGTATCCTTGTTGAAAAACATGAAGAACTGGGTTTTGTGAAAGAATGTTTTTCAGGTGTTGAAAAGCTGCTATTTGTTCAGGGCCAAAATTAAATTCTACATTATCCCGAAGGAGGTCACTTAATGGTCTAGCAATCAGCGCATAATTTGGAATAAACTTTCTAAAGTAACTTGTTAGTCCAAGAAAACTTTGAACTTGTTTAGGGTTTTGAGGTTGTGGGAATTTTTGAACTGCCTGTGTCTTGGTAAGTGACGGTTTAACTACTCCGTTTTCGATAATATAACCAAGGAATTCTATCTTTCGTTGTAAAAATTGGCACTTTTTTAAGTTCAATTCGAGGCCATAATCTGCAGCTGTTTGGAGAACTAGGCGCAATTTTTGTAGGCCTTCGACCTCGTCATTAGATGGTATGAGAAGATCGTCCATGTAAACAATAAGAATGTTATCGCGAATGAGATCTCTAAAAACTGTATAAACATATCGTTGAAAAACACTAGGGCTGTTGGATAATCCAAATGGAACTCGTAAAAATTCGTACTGGCCTTCATGAGTTACGAAAGAAGTATATTTAGTGCTGTTAGGGTCCATAGGTACATGAAAGAAACCATTTTTAAGGTCAAGTGTAGTGAAAACCCGAGATGTTCCAAGTTTATCTAAGGCTTCTTCCATGAGTGGTAAGGGAAATTTATCTTTTATCATTTTTCTATTAAGCCTGCGGTAATCAACACAAAGTCTGTAATCTCCAGTTTTTTTCTTACATAGAACAATCGGGGCGGCATAATCAGAGCAACTTTGTTTAATAATTCCATCATTTAACCAATCTTGAATTTGTTTTTCCACAATTTTCTGTTCAGCAAAAGGGAGTCTTCGAGAGCGTTGTGCTACGGGTATTTCATCTTGTAATAAAATAGTCATCTGAATTTCAGTGTCTTTAACTTTATGGGGTTTGTAGGAATTAACGATATTTTGAACTTCCTCACGAATTTCAGAATTCAAAATGTGTGAAAGATCAAATGGAAAAGTTTGGTCATTAGAAATATTAGCAATATTAACGAAAATGTTCTCATCAAGGGTACCGCATAAATGAATACCGTCTTTATCAAATGTAAATTGGGTTTGCTGCAAAAAGTCGCTTCCGATAATCACATCAAAAGGAATCAAGTCATCTTTTAGAACATGTATTTTAGCAGGTAAAGTAATCTTTTGAATTTCGATGGAATCCTGGAAAAACCCGAGGCTATGAACTTCGTTTCGGCCAATTCCTGAAAAGGGAATGGTGTTGGAATGCAATGGTGGCGAACCGATTCTTCGATGTGTTTTCTCATTAATAAGGGTTGCTTGTGACCCAGTGTCACAGAGTGCTGTCAATTGAATTCCTGCAAGTTGAATGTCAACATGCATGGGATTTTTCGATGAAGTTTGAGGAGATAGCACATTTACAGTTTTATCAGGAGTAGGTTTTTGAGATTCAGGTTTTGGTTTCGAATTTTGAGAACTTTTGGGACAATTAGCATGAACATGACCAAAATTTTTACATCCATAGCATTGTTTACCATGTGACTTATTCAAACATTGGTTGCTTTTATGACCCTTCAAGCCACAAGAATAACATACTGGTTGTGTATTTGGGTTACGTTTATTGTCGAGTTTCACATTAAGGTTGGTATCATCGAATTTTTTCTGATTATTTTGTCTGAAATGTTGAGAACTGTTAAAGATTTTTTCATAAATCTTTAATTTTTCCTTGAATTCTGGGATGGATTTACAACCGTAAAGGAAAATTTTATTGTGTGATGAATCTGGAATTCCATTTATAACATATTCAATCAGGGAGGGATCATCAAGAGATCCTTTGTGTGCCAAATCTCTCATAGCTAAGAAATATTCTTGTAGGGTTTCAAACGGTTTCATACGTCGAGATTCCATTAATTGATGTAACTGAATGCTGTTAATTTTGTCAGAAAATTCCTCTAGCAAATGGTGCTTCAATTGTTCCCAATTTGTGATTCCACGAATAGACCTAATTAAAGTTTGAGCGGGACCAGTCAAACATTTTCTAACAAAAGTAATTTGGTGAATTGGATTGTTTATTTGGTACAAACAAAAAATTTCTTCAACGTCGGATATAAAATTCTCAATGCTATAATTATCGCGAGACGAAAAAGGTTTTATTAAATCAACAACGTCTTTGAGACTAAATAATTGGAAAGAGGAACTCGTAGTTTCGACTGAAGGCAATAAATTCTGAGCTGATTCACTAAAAGGAATCTGTGTCTGTTGCTTATCCGAAAATTCTTCTTTTGCGTCAGGGGTGGGTGGGGAGGGAGTACTATTTTCACCCACGACGTTATTTGTTTGAGATGAACTGTCAACCGGATGTGAATCATTGACTTCGCTTTCCGAAAGATCGGAATAATCTGCTTTTAATAACGATAAATCATTAAGACTCGTAAGAATGGTGTTAGCACACTTATCTGGGTCAGTTGAGAATTCTAAATGAAGTAAATTGCAAATAGAAATTAGGTCTTTAAGTGAAAACTCTTTAAGTACTTTTTGTTTCGTTTCTTCTAACTCGAATGGCTGTGGGAAACCTGTAAATTTGCGTAATCTCGCGCGATTTTGTCTATCGCCGTCTGTACCAAAAATTAAGCGATGTAAAACCTTTATTTGACTCGTACTACCAATTTTTAACGATTTTGCGATATTGGGGTAATCACTGAGAGTAGACATGATCATATATATTCAAATAGTTACTGTACACAGATATGCAAAACCAAGATCAAAACTCAAACACTTCCGAATTTAAAATAGAATTTCAGTATCAAACATTTTCTTCACATTAAGGCATTTAAATCTCATTAAAAGAATATAGAGACTGTTCTCAAAAATATGCATCAGAATAACAATATAATATGTTTCAAAACTGTATTCAATTCACAACAAATCAAAATATATACGAAATACGTGTTCTTCAAATGTTGCTGTTCAAGAAAACGAAGGTATATAATTCAATCAAACTTCTAATTACCAATCTTTCAAATTACGCATCAAAATATTCATCAAATCATCAAATTATTTCTCGAAATCATCAAATAAATTCATCAAAGTAGAAAGCCAAGAAAACAGAAGTAATAAAGTCAACGTGAAAGTCGCATCAAAAAAAGAATTTCGCATCAATTAAAAAATTCTTGCATCAAAATAACGTTGAAATATTTCCTCAGTTTTCTTATATCTTGAATGAGATGAGTATTTCATTAATCATCGACATTTTCTTGAACAAGCATCAACGTATGCATCAAATAATTAGAATATGATTAGAATGTACTTACAGTTTGTGTTTCTGTTCTTGTTTCGGCATTCCATGAAAATATTATCCTCTGTAGCACATCACTTTTAATTTCGCTGACATATAAATCACAAGAACAATAAATATTACAAGAAATGTATTAACTTTTTTAGTTCCGGTACTGTATCTAGGGGATGTGCGGATTCGAACGGCGAGCACCCATGTAGGATGGAGCTAGCGCTCCAAATTAAATAGACGTTAATCTTTTTAAACATTTAATGAGACGAAACTTTAATACAACGACGACACTAACATTTAAAAACATTGAGAGGTAGAAATAAAAATAAAAATAACATCAAGAGAGCTATTCTGCTCTTTTAACATCGCACGTCTGCCCAGTCTCGTTCTCCGTCTAGAGTGTTCTTTTGCGGGGGAACAACTGGCGGGAGTTGAAGTTATAGTTCGTTCAGTGGTGTTGCCACAGCAGAACTAATTATTATCCACATATATATATTCATTCGCATAAAATTGAATTCAGAAAAAAAAGCTTCTGCTATTGCTGAGCTATGACAGTGATTAAAATTGCAGAATTATTGCACATTAAACAAATGTATGAGGTAAGAGAGGACATATACGCCCATCCTCTACCTTATTATAATATGTATATCTGAGGTGATTTTAAGCGGTTCATATGTTGGAGAAAAATGTACCATTTTTTACTTGTATTAATAGATGATATTTCTTACCTTAAAAATCGTATCGTACTATTTTTGGCTCTTATCTACAATAACTGCCTTCGAAAAGGCTCCGCATGTGAACTTTCAGGGAAATTTGCATACCGAATGGAAAAGTAAGAAAGAAACACAACGAACTTTTGGCCTCTTGAAGAATAATGCGAAGTGTACCTGTATATCCTCGTTTCATACGCGCACTTTAAAAACAGGGATTGTAATATCCGATTAACGTGGCCTAAACCTACATCAATCGAATCCCACACCTGATACCATCAAGTGAGAGATTGTCTGAGCACATCGTGCATGATGGGATAGTCATTATTGTATTCAAAGGCTAAGAGCTCCACCAGTGGCATAGCGTGCTGAACTGGGAGATGGAAGGTGCCTGGTTCAAAACCAGGTCGCGTCCGCCGACTTAACCGTTAGGAGTTTTCTAGTGCTGTAAAAGTAACGACAAAATGAGTATCCGTATGTATTTGTTACTTAGATGTTCACTATTCGTTACTAAGTATTCGTTACTCGTTACTTTCGTTACTACTAATAGAATAGGATCATACGCATCCGAATACCAAGGAATCTAAGGGATTACAGATATGTATTCTAATAGTACCAATACAAAGTACATTAAAATCAGACATTAGAAGAAACAGAAAATTTATTTAACATTTCAAAAAGTATAAAACTGAATGTGTAGATGAAATACATAACATCAACCACTAGAATTATAAAATTTACTATGAATTTGCCAGTAGTAGTTTGATACTGCTAGTGCAGCCATCTATGAGCGTATTATTTGCTAGATTATACTGAAAAGAGGAACAATAAAAATAAATATTTAAGAGATTGACATAAAATTTTTGGAAATACCCATAAAGATTGTAAAACAAATCAGTTTACCAAAAATCAGTGGCAATGTTTCGAAATATTTACAATGTGAATATGAAATAAAAGACGTAAGCATAGCAAAATAGTTTTACAAATTTATAAGAATAGTAAAAATAATAAAATAATCACACTACAAAATTAAATGAGAATATGAAAAAAAAAAAAGAAAAAGTTAAGTTCGCAATCCTGCTTCGGAACCACCCTGAAAGAAAGAATTCTGATTGCACCACTATTTAGTACTAAAATGTTAGAAAGCCCGAAATTAGCACCCCTTACTAACGTGCTTCTCTTATATGTATTGCTCCTCTACAATTATAAGAACACCCCCCTCCCCCCCCCGCAAAAAAAGAGTTCAACTGCGCATAATAACATACTATACACCGGATCGTATCCCCCCATTGTACGACCCATATCAATAGAGCGGCAGATACTATTCCATCTCCATAACTGTAACGAAACATACGGATTCTTCCGAACCTCATCAAAACGATTCCATTCGGCGCGGCACAAACGAATTGCAACCAGAACATACTACTCCTCAAATACCGAAACTGATTTTTCCCTCCCAACAGCGAGAATCCATAATACTTCCGGTATCTAGTAACGGAAAGGAACATACTATTACTCAAATACCGAAATTCATTTTCTCCCGTTCGAAGTTCGAACCTGGTCGATCCGAAATGCAAACTCGAAAGTCATTTTCCCCATTGAAACCGCGATCCGATATCCAGTAACCCCAGTAACAAATAACGCCTCGCCTGGCAGTCTGTATTCGAAGTTCGAAGCTGCTCGATCCGAAACATCTTCGGATCGAGTAACGAGTAACGATTTCAACCGAAAAGTAACAATTCGTTACTTCGAGTCTGAGTGATTATCCGTATCTTAGTACCGAATACATGCGGTTTGCTTCAGCTCTAGAGTTTTCTGTGGTTTTCTCCGAAACTTAGCATAAATACGGGTTAGGACCTCATAGTAAGACACTGACGGAGGGCATCTCACCCCTCGGCCTAGAGCCCTCGTGTAGCTAATTGCCCATAATCCCATAACACAACACACTCAAAGGCTAGAATTTTTGCTTTTGAAAACAATATGAGTGCATCTGTGAACACAAGTTCCGCTCGTTTGGACAGCGTTGAAAAAGCATATCAGTCATCGCTGTATATGAAAAGCCAAGTAGACTGAAATAAGCCAGGTGAAATCTTGAGACTGTTTAACAAAATTCTCATACGAATCACTTACCTTGCTCTTAGCTAAGAACGATCCAGCCAGTTCAAACAACTATAATGGACATGAACTATATCGAAGTAATAATAGGTCATATTCATTTGAAAATCACAATTCACGACATATGAGCATTTGTGGAGTTGAAAATAATCATCGACAAGATGTAAAAGGCAAATTTCCACATCGTCAGGTACCCTACGATTGCAATCGTTCAGACAATCCTGTGCTAAATTTGTCAGGACCTGTCTAAAAAGGCCTGTCTAAACCAGGAAAACCAGGAAAAACCTGTCTAAAAAGACAGGTTTTAGAAACAGATGCATGTGATTGCATTACTTACTGTCTGTACTACATCTCTACAAACCACTGACCCTCCCCTTATAAGGGCTAGTGGCTTGGCTAAAAACCATTCTGTTTTTAGGCAGATATTAAGGGTGTTGTTTTCTGGAGAATCCCAATGAAGTACTTTTTTGAAGTAAACCAACCAGTGGCTGAATGGAAACAACCAGAGACACTGAACATCGGTTGACAGCTCAAGTTTAAGGGTCCAGAGTACTGGTCTATGGCACCATTTTTGTCTAACGGTCTGGGGTTTTGGAGTGTTTCCTGCAGATGTAACGTGAATACGCGTTAAAATCTCTTAAAAAGTCCCCAGTCCAAGGCATCCACCTCCCTAGGTAGATAGCCCTAATTCAGCTTTGTTTTAACCAAATCTAATCAACCAAATAGTTATTAAATGACTGTTGCCACAAAACCTTAACCAAGTAATGTGGCAAAAAAAAAAAAAAATATCAGATAGTTTTGTTCATCTTTGTCGCTTAACATTTTACATCTGGAAAATATCATCAAGTTTACGACAGTCACAAGAAAACAAGTTTCTATTTAGTACAAAATACTTTCGTATGGGGAACTTTTAAAATATTTGGGGTATCGAAAAATTTTATAAATATCAGTTTTCTGTTGATGATATTCCTTTTGTTTAGACAAGCAAACATTTATAATGGGATTATGGGGAACAACACAGAAATATGTAGTGCAAATCATTCCATCAAAAAACCAAATTAGGTGTTGCTTTGTTAGGATAACTATCTTTCATTATTGATATTCAGATATAATTATCTTGGAGTAAACGTATGAATCAAAATATTGCAAGCATACAAAGTAGTAAATTTTCCTCAAACATAAATACAATTCTTAAATTATGAATGCATAAGAAATTTGCTAAGGAGCACAAAGTTTCAATTTCTGTGATTTGATGAGACTAATATCGCTCTCTCAGGGACATTAAGATGGAACAAAATGTGTTATTTTGCATTCCATATTTCATCTAACAAATTACTAAAACAATTATATTTAGTGTATTAGTTTTTTAAAGGATAAAAAATAAGCTTTTTAAATTTTTCTCTGCTCATTTATATTCATGCATGTACTTTTTATGTGTTTCCTCTCTAGATTTCATTATAAATGTGTAAAATATGCAAAAATGCTTAAAGACAATAGAGATAATTTATAAAATTTTATTTCTATAATTGATGAAAATTTTATGAGAAAAAGTATTATGAAACTATAATGCTACAAATTATTTACTAAAAAATCCATCTTGCAATTTATAAAACGACTTATTCTAATTATACAGGGAGATCGCTTTAAAAAAGTAACCTAATGGTTTTTCTAATAACCCTTAAATCTAACGGATGTGGTAAATATTCTAACACTAAAATATAGCTGTTTGAAACTTTTTTAAGTGTGAGAGATAATTAACAACACTGTGATAGGAGCAACTTGATCCCAAGAGAAGAAAAAATATGCTTTTCACAGTTTAAGTTACCTGTTACATAAATATATATCAAATTTCTTTGTATGAAATAAGATGTGGAAATATCAGAACCTTTTTTGAAAGAAAAGTATGTGTGTGAAACAGAGTTATTATTATTAATATTTTGTTGTTGTCTCTTTTGTGGAGTAATTTTTTACTCTATTCTATTTAGACTTATTTGAGATGCTGCCCTGATTGTTCAAGCATTTTAGGCAATGTTTGTGACTTTAGCATAGAATCAACAATGAGGTTTTGAGGTTTTTTATAGAAAAAATAAAATAAGAATAATAATAATAATAAGAAAAAAATAGTTTTCTATTCTTATTTACCTGCAATTAATTTCTCTACAAATATTCAAATTCCCGTAAAAATATATTACATTAACAACACAGACTTTACCATCAATTTACGGAACATGTATGTCACACAAAGTTTTAGGCTTATGAATTACATGTTACATAAATGCAAGACTTTTATGAATATGACCAATAATCGGCATTATATACCTGGATTCTTGTAACTTATATTTACAAGGCTAGTATGTTTATTTAATAATAAATCACTAATTACAATTTTTAAATTATAAAACTTTTATTAGCCCATATTTTTCTACAATAAATTGATTTGACCATGAATTTAAAAAATATCTTCTAGGAATAACACAGAATTTAATGATAAAGGTCTCACAAATGAGATATTTAAATTTTAAATGGGGCTCCAGCATTGAATTTAGATTCAGTTGATTTGAATTCAGAGAAGGTAAAGTGAAATTAATTTAAAGGAAAAGGAGATAAAAACTTCATTACGCCTACACAGAATTCTAATATGCTATGAAATTTATTTATGAAACGCAATAAAAGAAATTGAAAACTTTTCTTTCTAAACTTTTTCTATTATTCAAACTGAATTATCATTTTGAAAAATACGCATTTATTTTATAATTACTTCACTGCCATTCTATCATTTTAAACACAATCAAATTTATTTATTAAGTCAAAAATTATGTAATTTTATTTGTCTATACTTCGAATATATTTTTTCAAAACAAACATTAACGGAAACTATAATGAAATTAATTTTTCATAGTTTTTTTTATTTTTAATAAGTATTTAATTAGTAAAGAAATTTCGGTTTATTTTACTCTTCCTGTAGAACATTATTTCGGGCTACCCAGTGTTCAAAACCTTTTAATTTTTTTTTGTGTTCTTGAACTAATCATATTTTAAAAATAAGAATATTTCAAATTTGTTGCTCAACAGTTATTTTGTATGTAAATCTTTTCCATACGTATAAATAGAACACATTAAGGAGTACCACTGCACCTCATCATAGGCATTAATTTATGTGTTCTTCAAATGAAATTTTCAAAGAATTTGGCTTAACAAAAGGGGTAAATAATTAAGCAGAAATTTAATTCAACTGGCTGAAATCCAAAACTAAACATTCTGAGACTGAAAAAATATCTATATGTCTTCAAACATACATTTAAATAATGTCGTAAATACTATATTAGAAAGACGAGAAATAATATACAAGGTGTGTCACAATTCCCTCCCGCGTTTGTAAGGTTTATAAAAAATAACATACTACCTATACATCAAAGTTCACTCTTTACTGGGGAATGGAAACATTACAAGTTTTGTTTCCCAAACAACGAGCTTCCTATATATATATGTACAGGGTGAGTCGAAATTCTCTCTCGGGTTTGGAAGGCTCATAAAAAAATAATATATTACCAATAAGAAACAAAGTTGATTTTACTGGATAAAGAAACATTACAAGTTTTGTTTCCCAAATAATGATGTTTGTTGGATTGTTCGAAGTTCTGACGACGATAATCGTCTTCTTCCTTAGCCACAACGCTTTCCGGACCTTCCATGCGATTTTGTTATGGGGTTACATAAAAGATTGTGTGTTCTTGCCCTCTATTCTTCATGATTTAAAAGATTTACCCCAAAGGATCACGACCTCATTCGCTACCATTGATCGCGTTATGTTAAAGCTTGTGTCAGGAGGGAAGAATTCGACTTTAGACTTGATATCTGCCGCATCACGAAAGGTCCTCATACTGAACATTTCTGAAATATTTATTTATCCAATAAAGTCAGCTTTGTTGCTCTATTGGAAATATATTTCTATTAAGCCTTCAATACCCAGAAGGGAATTGTGGCACACCCTGTATGATTATTCATTTTAAGTACATTTTTGAGAAGCTGGTATGCATATAAATATATGTGATAGAACCCAAGTAATGTTTTCCTTTAAGATTTGATAACGAATATTTATAAAAGAAATCTGTGTCATTTATTTATTTATTTTGATTCTCAGTTCTCTTAAAGAAATTCAATACTTCTTATTTCTGGTTTCTATGCACATTATTAGAGTCTATTAGGTATCGGCCCAATAAATAGCCGAGTGGATAAGAGACACTGAACATGGTGGATGCTGAAGTATGAAAGTCCAGAGTTTTGGCCAAGCGTGCAGATGTCGATCTAATGGTCTATAGTTCTGGTTTTCACCAGATGTAACGTGAATATATGTTAAATCCCCTTAAAAAGTCCTTCAACCAAGGCGCTACTCTTTAGGCAGATAATACCTCTCGTATACGTTTGCCTTAAACAAGCTTATTAGCTCTCACAAGATGAGAAATGGCTAAGGAAATCAAACTCTTCCTAAAGAGCCTGACATTTAACACATCCTTTCTTTATTCCTCTCCTTCCTCAAGAAATTTGAAGGAAAGTGGATACTCTTCGGGAAGAAACGAAAAGGGATTTCTCTCATTCAGAAATTTATCTATATCATTCCTATTTTCTCATTTTTTTTTCTTAGATAATGAAAGAAACTAATGCTGTGAAACGTTTTTCCTATTTTATGAATGGAAGTATATTCTAAATGCTTTCAATACGTATAAATTGCGAGTAATAACTTCAGCCCCACCAAAAAAAATTGAACATTTTCTCCGTTTTTTTTTTTTTAATTTTTCATCAAATTAATTTTATTTAATTAGATATATTACTTTATAAAGCCTAAAATAAACTTCTTTGACTTAAGATGGATTTCTGTATTAAAAATATTTGTCTTGTAATGCAGTAAATGCTTTTATAGAGACGTAATCTTATATATAAGGAACGATAAATGAAAAACATTAAGAAAATATGCCATTAGATAACTTCCGGATTGACTCTATTAGAGATATCTCTCGCTGTTTGCTTTTTTATTTCTGGATGCAAAGCGAAATTATATCGAAAACTTCATCTTCATATGAAAAACATATTATAATGACTGAGATAATATTTCTGCTTGCATATTCACTTTTTGTCATGTATATTTTTATGAATTCATGTAGAACGAATTTATGAAAGAATCACACAAAAGAAAGTCTCATAGAAACAGAATTGTTAAAATAAATCATTTTGATTAATGCATTAACATTGCTTATCAGAATAACTGCCCAGCTTCACCCAATGATGTGTACATCAATACACGTTTAAATTGTTGCTTTTTACCATCTTTTTCAAGTTTTTATTAGCTTGGACAGTGTTTTCCGATATAATTCAAATTTCGCAAAAGAATTCTAAAGCACTTCCTATCGTCCAACCGAGCTGAAACTTCGCTTATTCGTATAACTCTGATGGCATTGAGTATTGCTATTTTTATTTTTACGATACCCTTTTTTTTAACTGTTAAATATTTTGTTCTAAAAATCATGTTTTTCGCATTTATCAGCTCATATATCCCTAACTATTAATCATACCTTTTTATTTTTGTATCTTCGAAAAGTTCTTTCAATTCGGGGGTGGAAATTAGTTTCAATTCCCTAGCTTAAATTTTTGATTTTCGAAAGAATGATTAATTATTAATTATTGCCTTCATTTAATTAATTATTAATTATTGCCTTCATTGCCTTGATTAATTATTGCCTTCATTTTGTTTTTGTACACCGTATCATATATATATATATATATATATATATGCATTGAGTGACAACTAATTCATGGTACAAACTTTGAGGGCTGATACAGGACATTGTAACAATAACATTTTGTATAGGAATGTATAGTCAAAAGTGAAGCGTCGAACAGGAAAGAACAAATACAGGAGACGGAGGAGAAACGGAGTTAGTAGTTGCTTCCATTGCCGGTAGATGGCCGTTGATTTGGGGAAAGGAGGCCATTCTCGTTTCAGTTTTCGTCCATTCACCATTAGAAACCGCATGTGGTTTCAGCATGATGGGGCGCCAGCCCACTTCACCCTAGATGTTCGTCAGTACTTGAATACGACGTTTGGCATCCGATGGATTAGACGTGGTGGATCTATATCTGGCCACCCCGGTTAGCCGATTAGAGGCCCCTCGATTTCTTTTTATGGGGACATTTGAAGAATGGCGTTTATGCCACTCCAATAGACTCCGATGAAGATCTCGTTTCTCGTGTATCCTTAGCTGCTGAACGTGTGCGTGAGAATCTTTCAAAGTGTTCGTCAATCGCTGCACCGACGCTGTGAAGCATGTATGAATGCTGATGGATGCAATTTTGAACACTTAATTTCCGTTTGCTTGTAAATTAATTTCCGTTTGCAAACGAGGTTATGAAAATGAAACACTTTCCCAATCATTTTTTCTTTACCGTGCTTGTGCTTTGACGCTTCCCTTTTGACCATAACTTGTTCTATCCTGTGTTTGTGTTTCGACGCTTCACTTTTGATCATACATTCCTGTACAAAATGTGATTGTTACAATGCCCTGTACCATTCCTCAAAGTTTGTATCATGAATAGCAGTCACCCAGTATATATATGTATATATATATATATATATATATATATATATATATATGAGACGTCAGATATTTCAAGTAAAGTTTCAGAGTTAAGGCAGGTAATATGGTTTATTGAACATTACATTTAAGTTACAATTTAGAATGAGAAGAGGGGAGGGGAGACGGGTACAAAAATCAGCGTGGACTCATTAAGCAGTTCCAGTGGCAGAAGTCCCCCGATTTTCGATGTGCGGGAGTATTTACGCTTACCACACCACGTGGTCTGCGAAGACACAACTCCTCCTCTCTCTTATCTCTGATCGAACCACACACATTTACCAACATGACCCACATCCGGGCCTACAAGGGCGAGAGGACACGTGTACATCTAAAGAACTCAGAATCGACGGCCTGATGTTTGGCAAATAACAAAATAAATAAAACATAGCTCCAGAGCGCGCGTGGCAAGTATGACAGGAAAGTAAAACTTACAGTGAAAGTACCCGCTTGAACAATACCCAAACTAGTAAAACCCAAATTACCTTTTTATACATTACATATATATATATATATATATTATAAAATAGCTAAACTTACGTAATATGGAATCCCAAGTAAAACATTAAGTGATATACAATACTGTAGATTATACAAAATAAGTAAATACGAAATATGGGGAAAGAATACATATAAGTAAAAACCTTTATATGGATGTAATAAAGTACTGATATGCATAAAAAGGAAAGATGTAAATCCCATGATCTTAAACGCGCAGAAGCAGCTAAATTTAAGACATGCAAGGATTAGTATGAAATTATATTACCAAATATTGGCGATATTTTTATTATTTATGCATGCAGTAAAACACAATATATACTGAAAATAAGACATACCTCGCATTAAAAATATAACAGCCAGAACCACTTAGAAACCACCAGTGGAAAAATAATAAAAATAATAAAAGGTGAGCCAATTAAAGTACAATTATTAATGTTCAAATAGAATGTAACGGAAATTACAACCAATGTCACCATCTTCAGGAGCCACGAACAGTGGACTACAATTAAAAGCAAAAAAAAAAAAAAAAAATAGTAGGGTTTCGGTTGTGTGGCATAGCAAAAGAGATATTCACTCCAAACGTTCTGGGCTCTACCCTACTATAAAAAAGGGAAAAAAAGAAAACAAAAAGATATCAAATTAATAGAAATAGCATTGAAAGATCGACATACCAATCTGTAGGAGTGGATAGCACATGGAAGACAAGTAAAACGTGTTGCCAATGTTAAGAATTGTAAAAAGTGGAAACAAGTGTTGCCACAAACTAAAAGTTTAAAAGTGGAAAGATGAATGTAAATGTGTTTCCAAATACTAAAGGGTAATATTATTATACTTTATGAGTATCCAGGTATATTAATTAAATTAAAGATATATAGAATAATAATAAATTAAAATTATTGAATAAAATAGATAGTATAGCCCATTAAATATAACGTATTTTTTTAAATTATACTGATTATTAATAGTGACAAAGTATGAATAATAAGTTAGTGTATGACAGAAGATTAATCTAATAAATTTAAAAAAATAAAGTTTTTGCATTATAAAATATAAGTAGGACAGAATAATCACTATATAGGAACCCTCTTTTTCCCCCGGACATATAGTTACCGGAGATCTTTCTATTATCAAAGATCTTAAACTTCAACGGATCATGAAAAGAGGTACTAAGTTTAGGTTACCCACTAAATACTGTATAGATGATATAATAGGTACTTTCACTTATAATATAGACGTATATATATATAACACTTCAATAAAAAACAGCAACCTTCCGCCTTCTTTAATGAATGGAAATTTAATATTCTTGCTGACCTTAACAAACATCTACTTTGTAAATTTAGATATACTAAAAATATAAAACTAAGCAATCAAATAACAGAGCTACAGAATAACTTTATCATTACTTATGTTGATAAGTCTAGCAATAACTACGCTATAATATTTAAGCAGTTATATCACAATCTCTTAGCTTCATCCATTAACAATAATCCAAATTTCAGTCTAACATCTATCTCTGAGATAACATTTAACAAAAAGATCTTAGCTTTCCACAAGTTACTTAAAATCAAGCATGACAATCTAAAATATCCCTACTTAGTGCTAATACCAAAGTTTCATAAAACACCACTAAAATTCAGAACTCTTACTATAGGATGTAACACTTATAATAATGTAGCAAGCAAAATATTACTAAAAATACTTACTTCTATGCATGATCTGTACATAAAATCTAACACTTCTTCTGTATCTATAGGTAATAGCTATGAACTAAAAAATAAGATTAATGCTCTACACGATGTAATTAATATATCCTTATGATTTTAAAGACTTATTCAATAGTATACCACTAGACGACTTATACAATATAATATTGAATCTATTTATACATAGTAATAATAATATAACCCTGCCTTCTTACATAGATACTATGTATTTCGAAAATCTTTTAAAGTTCATAATCTATAATAACTACATTCTACATAATAATAAATTATATAAGCAAGTTATAGGAATACCACAAGGTGGTTCCAATTCCAGTTACTTAGCAGACCTATCTTTATATAATTATGAAAAAAATTACAATAATCCTTCTCTTATAATATATAGGTACATAGATGACATAATAACAATAGCTACTGACAATACTTATAGTGATACTGACCACCTACCCATAGCCTACCATTCAGCCCTAGAACTAATAAAAAATCTTAATAATAATAGAATAATTAATTTTTTAGACTTACAAATTAGAATCAATGACGATAAGAGTCTATCCTTTAATATATATAATAAAAGAAATGACTTTAATTTTCAGGTTAATACTTTCACTCATTTCACCTCATGTATGCACACTTCTGTGTTTAGAAATATTATCTCTAATCATAAGTATAGAATAGAGTCTCTATGTACCAATAGTTTTAAGGCCAATAACTTAACTGACCTATATAAAACTGCTATAAAATATAATTATCCCAGTAAATTTCTAACTTCCATTTTATATCCTCTATGTAATCAAAAAAACTGTATGTCCTAATCAGAATATTGATTGGTGAGGATGGGGTTGGTTGTTGGTTCTTTCTATATTTAAAAAAAAAAAAAAACATAAAATATATATCTATATATTTTATTTAAAAAAAAAATCTATATTTAAGAATGGTTGATTACTGGTACTTTTTCCTTTTTATGTGAGTCTGTAACCAATGAAGCCAAACAGAGTACTGTTCTACATAAATATTTTACAATTATATTAGCATAAACAGCAATAATAAATGAGTATAATTATTATCAATATCATTACTGTTAAAATTATTTCTACAGTTTTTCTCCTTTTCCACAACCTCAACTAAGTACTTCTTAGCTACTGCAGCTAGTACTACGTAAAACATAGGCTAGCTATACTAGTGTAATATTTATTTTATTAATTATTCATTTAATTATTACCATTTTTATTCTTTTTATTTATTCATTTAATTATTACTTTTATTTATTTATTTATTTATTCTTTTCCTTTCCATACTTCCGAAGTATTATTAATATATCATTTTTTATTCACACTCCATGGCATTACTTGTCTATTGATTGCATTAAGCCTTCTCTGATGGCAACATGCACTAATACTGCCTCCATTACTGAGCTTTGATCTTCGTGTCGGTCCACTTCCTCGTTGTTCATTTCTAATAGCTACGGTCGCGCCCCCAAGGTACAAAAGGACCCTAATTTTGGTCAGGTAACTTGCAGAAACCTAGCTATTATTGTTTTTTTCGATTAAATTGAAATGTGTGTGCGGTGGCGCCTGATGATAGAGCACACCATTTCAATATTAATTCCATTTTCCGTCTATTTCTGGTTACATGTGATTAGGCTTAAAAAGCACACCAGTTCTAATTTGGCGCTTTATATTCAATTTTTCCACTCTTTCATTGCCTTAAAAGGCTATATTTAAACACTTATCCGGTATAAGCTCGTTAATTGGCACCATGTGCTATCTACTTTTTTATTTTTTATATTTTTTTCACTTTATCAATGGATTATCTTGGGATTTCACTTTACGTAAGTAAGCTATTATATATTATATATATATATATATATATATATATATATATATATATATATATATATGGATGTCATAATATAAATGTCTTTTACGGACATTGGTATAGTTGTACATCTATTCGAAAATTTCACTAAATACGGAGTGTTCTTTCCTGAAACATTTAAAAGAAGAAGGTCAACAAATATAAAATATATAATTTTTGACAATTTTCTTAGTCAGAAGGCGTAGAATCACATCTTCTGATTTTCCCCATCTCCTGATTATTTCGCGTTTAAATTCTGGAAGATTTCCAATATCCTAGCAACGCCTTCCTAGAATGTTTGCCTTACACTGGTGATTGTTCAATACAACTCCGATATGTACTTTTGAGTACCGACTCTCGATCCAATACCAAAAGAGGATTCATCAATGGAATTGATTTTACCGAACTACCTTAACTGATAAAGTCTTGGACATTAATCAGCGTATACAGTGTCGAAAGTAGGGATGGGGCAAAAAGGGCACACAACCCGGGAGCCGTGTCGAGGGGGGGGGGAGATGCCGAAATTAAGGTTTTCCCGGGTGACAGGATCTCTGATTGCGGGACCGAGCGTATACGTCAGCATGGACGCTCTGTACTGCTTTTCTTATGCTACTCGTGGATACAAAGTGAGCACAATGAAACACGAACATAAAAATAAAAAAAAACCAGTAACACAACGCACGTGATGTCTTGCAAAGCTTCGACAGAAGTTCCAAGAAAAGACGATTTTCAGACTAAAAAGAATTAGAAAGAAAAAAAGAACATTATCTTTTTTTTTCACGAATGGGCTAAGAAGTATAAAATAATTTTTGAGAAATTTTTCCAAGATCAAAAACTTATTACAACACAGAAATCGATCCTAGCTTATCATAGGCGGCAATACTTTGAATTTTCACTAAATGCTATTATTTTTTTATGTAAAATAATATATAATTTTAAAAGCTTAGTATGTAGTATAAAAGTAGTATAAAATAATATATGATTTTTAAAAGCTTAGTAAATAGTTAAGTAGCTTAAGTAAGTAGTTAAGCCTTACTTCTGCATGACTAACTACTTACATGGCTTAACTACTACATGGCTTAACTACTTACATGGCTTAACTACTACATGGCTTAACTACTTACTTCTGCATGATGTCAAATGAAGTATTAACTCAAGCTTTCAAAAACTATTTATAAATTATATTTAATAAAGTAGCATGTAATGAATTTTCAAAGTATCTCTGCCGATGATCGATAAACTAGGATGGATTTGTGCTTTGCAATCAATGGCGTAGCCAAGGCGGAGGGTTAGGGGGGGGGGTCACACCCACGATGTGGATTTTTTTTTTTTTTTTTTTGTCATGCAAAATGTGTATTCTTCACTTCATTATCACACAGACGTATACATATATATTTGTTGCAGTAATCGCCATCCCCTATTGAAAATTTCTGGCTACGCCACTGGTTGCAATAAATGTTTCAGATTGAAAAAATTATCAAAAAATATTCTACATCTTTCAGTCTATCTTTGAATAAAAAGTTTAATGAAAAAACGTTTTTATTTAACATTTCGACTCTATTTACACTCATGTCCATAAATTAAGGATAATTCAGAATCACACAGAAATTGATCTCTAAAATAAAAATTTCACCTGTGGAATGATCACACACATCTTGAAGAAGAATATGCAAATTACAGGAAACCACCAGATGGCGTGGATGGTACGTCACAATGACGAGAGTGTAAGAGAGGGGTATATAAGGAATGGTGGCAAAGAAGTAAAATTGTTCACAAGCGCTGTGAAAGCCTTTCAGTGCAAAAACCGCATAGTTATGGCACAAAGGAGGCATTTGGATGATGTTTTACGTGGCAGAATTATCGGACGACTGGAATGTGGACGTACCCAGCTGGAAGTATCCGAGGAACTTGGAATCGCCCAGAGTGTCATCTCCAGGCTTTGGCAACGATTCCAAGATGATGGTAAAGTGAGTAGACGTTACAGCACAGATCGCCCCCGAGTCACAACGCCGAATGAGGACCGCTATTTGGCAGTTACTGCCAAAAGAAACAGACGGAGTTTAGCATCAGACCTGTCTCGTCAGCTCTCTTCAGCTACCGGTACGACAGTTTCATGGCAGACCGTGTACAGACGCTTAGCGCACATTGGTCTATATGCTCGTAGGCCTGTCAGATGTGTTCCACTTACCGCAACTCACTGTCGCCTGCGATTAACCTGGAGTAGAGAGCATGCATTGTGGACACCGCAACAGTGGTCTTGTGTGATGTTTTCCAACGAGTCCAGGTTTAGTTTGGAGTCTGATTCTCGCCGGACATTCATCTGGAGAGCGCCAGGTACCCGTTACCACCAAGAGAACACCATTGAAAGACACCGTTACGGTGGTGCAGGATGGCTCGTTTGGGGAGGAATTATTCTTGGTTCCAGAACTGACCTGCATGTTCAGAGTGTAACGATGACAGGCCACATCTATCGGGATGTCATTCTGGAACAACATGTACGTTTGTTTCGGGGCGCCATGGGTGCTGAATTTGTGTTTATGGATGACAACGCCCGTCCTCACCGTGCAATCATTGTAGACGAATGCTTTCAATCGGAGGATATCACCCGTATGCATTGGCCAGCATACTCACCGGACTTGACTCCAATAGAGCATGTGTGGGATATGCTTGGCCGACGAATTGCAGCCCGTCAACCCCCTCCCACCTGTCTACCGGAACTTCGGATTGCATTGCTTGATGAGTGGTGTAATATTCCCCAAGATCGGATTGATCATTTGATACTCAGCATGCCTAGGCGTTGTCAGGCCTGTATTGCATCGTCCGGGAGACAGACTCCGTATTAACCATCCTACTAACCATGTTATACTGTTTTTTGTAAATAGGTTCTTTTTTGAAATTTGGTCAAGGGAGTAAAACTTGCAATTTTTATTAATTATGTCAAACATATAGCATCTTTTTTGCTTTTTATTTTTTGTTTAATAAATAGACTTTACAAATAAGTCAAATTTGTTTTGCTTCTTTCTCTTTCTTTGCCTGAACTTCATTATCCTTAATTTATGGACATGAGTGTAAATGTTATGAGCGTTAGTGAAATTTCATACGTTGTTCAAGATTTATGTCTCCACAAAATTCAAAATTTTAAGTAGCGATTCTCAGTTTCTTCCATTTTCTTTGATATATTTACTCTTTTGAAAAAAGATAAATTAATTGATTCAGTAGAAATAAATATTTTTAGCAAAACTCGAATTAGAGTAATGTACAGGAATCGTATACAAAATTAAAATTTGTAACTTTTTGAAAATTAAAAAGAGATCGTAGAGATTCGTAGATCAATAATTTTTCTTACTTTTTTTTTGAACATTTTTTCAATTTATATTGCCTACTTATCTCTGATAGATAAAAAATTAAAGCGTATTATCGCCTTTTTGGGACACGCTGTACATTTTTATGTGGAATTATTTATTTATTTACGAATGACAGATGCATTCTTGAGTTTCATTTTTAATTATTTATTGCTTGTACAGCATAAAAAGCCTACTACTTTTATAAATGTCTACAAGGTTCCTCTACGGGTATAAATGTTTTCTACTTCGTTTTATTTCATAATATAAGATTAAATGTTAGTCTTCTGTTTAGTATTTATAAACACACGTGCACACATACACACACAAAAGTTTCATGGTAATATTTTAAAATATCGTAATTTGATACGTGAAAGCTAAAGAGGTACTGTGAAAGCAATTTGTCGCTTCTTCATAAATTTATAAAAATAGTATATTCGAAAGTTCTTTTTTTTCTAACTTTTAACTTTGAGATCACATAGAAACACTTTTATTACATATTTATTTGTTTGCTTATAAAAACAATTTACTTCTTTTACATTTGTTTTGGGACTGCACATAATTGTTTTCGATGAATGTCAAAATTCTCTGTTTTACATTCAACAAGTAAACCAAATCGATAAAACTTCAGTGACATTTCATTCATTCATTTTCTCCGTTTCTTTTAGCCGTGTCAATTAACCCCATATTTCCGAGAAATGTATTGAGTGAAATTTAAAATCTTTTATTTAAAAATACATGACAGGAAATGTCAGATATCTATTGATTTCATAATTTATTTTGAATGGTTTGCACTGAGTGATACAATTTTTTTAGAATGCTTAAAAAGGCTTTGTTTCCGATCAGAACAATGGAAAAACTGTCAATGTCCGTATTTTAAACACCACTTTGAGAAAAGTCTGGTCGCGTTCTCTTTAACATTTGATTTTATAGAATTAACATTTTATATATATATTTTTGGAGGTTAATGTAGTAAAAGAAAAGTGCACGCATATGTATCCTACTATATAGTTACGCTAATCCCTGACTCTCTGACTCACTTTCTAACAATTCCAGGAAACCACTCAAGATAAAACTTTTACTGCCATTACTCTAAGAAGATTTAAAAGTTCAAAAAGATTAAAAAGCACAAAAAGCATAATAACATCTGCAACATTTGTACGATCCGCTTGAAATTTTTAATAATTATGTATAAAAATGTAGAAGACAATCAGTGCTACTTTGAAAATCTGATAATTCACCCGCTCCGTAATTTTAAAGCCATTTTTTGCTAGTTTCAGCTCCATTTCAATTTCCGAGAGTAAAAAAAGTTAATCCTTTGCATGACAAAATTTGGCTCTGCAAGTGACAATGACGTCATATTTGAAGTCACGGTCATGAGGCTTTGAGGGGAAAATTGCGATTTCGGTTCTTTTTAAACAGTTTTTCCGGATAACGTAGTTTGATTTTTTTTTTATTATGCATGCCGCATTGATATAAGAGGGTCTGTTTACACAACACGAAATAATTCGAATGAGAAAAGCTTCCGCGACTTTCCAGAAGAGCATTAAATACGATTTCGTTATATAATAAAAATTGAATTTGAAGTTATTTATTTTAGATGGACGAAGATGGTATATATTGAGTGTAGACATATTTTCGTCAAACGTTTCTTTTAGCTCCCACTGTAATTGCCTCCACAAGGGGCTTTGACTTCTAGCATATTTATATTTACATAATATGAATTATACTTGAAACAAATGAAAATAAGGTGGTTATTAGAAGCATATTTTGTTAGAAATGAATGTAGTTCGTAAAAATAGGTGAAGAAGCAGTTATCACTTTTTAAACCAGGCAGGTTTATCATTATTTGGTTGCATATTGTAGGAATAAGAAATATATAAAAGGAAAAACTGACGATAAATATTTGCTATTTTGGAAAGACAACTAAACCGCCAATCGCAACAAACGTGTACCTATCTCCAACGACTATATGAAAGTAGATACGCTATTAGCTTATTTTATATTTATACGACATAAGCTCTAAAATGATAGAAACATTACAAAAGAATGAGGTAAATTTAGGACTCTCTCTTTAAAGAGATAATTCTGAAACATGAATAGTGAATAAGTTATCATGACTGTTTTTAAACAGGGAAAAAAACTGTTCAGGTAGTTTCTTCTGTTGAAACTACTGCGGGATGTATTAACATATCGTAAGCTATTTGCCATTTATTTAGTTGTAAAGAGCAAGTTGAAAAATTATGAATGAAGGAAAAGTTTTTAAAATTAATTTTCACAATATGTTTATTAACATGATATAGTGTCCTTTAATCCTGTTATTGTAAAGAATGTATTATTACTAACTATATCTTGTACAAATTATCTCAGTTTGTTCCCTTAAAATTCTCAATTTAAATGTATGAAAGCTCCATGATTCAACAGAAGGAAATATTTTATTTATGTTTATCTCGTGAAGAATATCAAACTGTGTAGTCTAGAAGAGCTATTTGGAATCGTAAAAATTTCAAATAGGACGTAAATTGCGTGGTAGAGTTTATCAATTCCATGCAATTTTTAATTTATGACGTCATGTTTTTGGACAACTATAAAAGAGTTCCCCGCTACTTCACCTAGTTCACCTGGTTAGTCCATACCCTGAATTTTCTAAACGGAGTAACAAAATAAAAATGACGTTGAAAAAAATTTCTTTACGTAAGACCGATATGCGTGAGCGTAATCCTACGCGAAAAGGAAACATCTATTTACGCTATGGTCAATGCAGTTGCTCTTTAGTTTAAAAGTAAAAATCTTTGATGCTCTGTTTTTTGCACCAGTACCCTTCGTTTCTAGTATGCATACAATAGCTGAATGCAAAATCAATGACATTTCATTCATATTCGTTGTTTCTATTGCTCACGTCATTTCTAGGAAATACATTGAACGAATTTTTTACGCTCTTCTATTTTTTTCTGAGAAACATAGTAAAAATGTCAAAGGTTTATTGAATATATAATCACTTTCATGTGGTTGGCACAGAGTGATGCTGAGAAGTTATTCGCCAGTACATAGAATATTTCTTCTGCATATAAGATATTCTTTTAGTTTATTGCAAAACAATGTATTGATAGAAAACATTTTTGTTTTTCAAAATAACTTGTAAAATATAAACTGAAACATTACTTTGGTAGTCGATAGAATTTTTTGTCGTTTATTGTAGAAAATAATTGAAGGAATTTTTTTTTAAATGTACTCATGTTCTTTATTATTTTATTTTAAAAAGTACTTATAAAAGAGTAGAGAAAAAAAAACTTTAATCTCTGAGAAGTTTTAGTGAAATTCTATGAAGGAGCTGTAAAGTGTATTTACAAGCAATCTTGCTTAGAAGCTTTTGTCGAAACATCACAAAATTAAGTGCCAAAAACAAGTCTTAAAGACACAACCGAGCTTCGCGATATCTCAAATATTTGACTAGAAATCGCCAAACCTCAATATTATTCCTGTTATTATTATTATTGCTGTTCTTCAGACTGCAATTTTAATGAAAAAAAATGCTTAATTTGTGAAAACAATAATTTCTTTAAATTAATTTATCACAGTACAAAAATCCATCTAATTTATTAAACAAATACCAAAAATAAATAAAAAAATCTCTGTAAATGAATTTATCTCTGTAAAAATCTAATTTACCAAATAAATAGTTTAAAACAAAACTCTAAAACCCACGATTTTACTACTGAAAGTGAATGGGGCTAATGTTGACATGTTCACAGTAGCCCAACCACCATGTGTCTACACTAGCTCCATAGAATCATTTGTTTATCTAGTCTCAATGCTGGTTGATTCAAATTATGCAAACCAAAAGTAAATATTAATATATGTACAGAATATATTCATTTATAACATACAATCTCCTTTAGTTTAAAATAATAAATGAAAATAGTCTAAACTAGTAATTAAAAAACAAATCAAGAACTTACTTTTCCAGCAGAAAACTCCTGTCCCATTTTGAATGAAGGAAAATTCTTCATTCCACAAATGCTATTTTTTAAAACTCAGAACCAATAATTTTAAGTTCAATAACCTGCTTTGATCGCTTTCGCGTAAGCTATGAACAAAGAAAAAATGTCAAAATATAAAAATTAGTAGATTTTTGAAAAAAAAAAAATGGAAGAATAGGAAATAAGCTGAACCATATACTACGACAACAAATTTCATTTAAATTCGTTTCAGCCAATTTTGCGTGATCCACGAAATAAAACAGACATGCAGGAAAATGTTTATTTTTGTATTGAAACTGATTAGCCGTAGAAAATACACTATGAATTTCAAAAAAAATTTTTCAAAAATCTGAAACTTATCAAAATATTTCCTAAGTGCTTTAACTACAACATTTTAATGAATCGACGGTTCATTCTACTTTTAGAAAAATTCCCATCTTCCAAAGAACTATAAAACCATCTTTTTGCATGCAATTCTATAGAGGAGTGGGAGAATTATTGATTGTGGTTTGTTTATCTGTTGAACAGGAAATAATGCCATAGGGGTGAAATTATTTCGCTTGAAATGCTATAAATAAATAATGCAGACGATAAATTTTCCAGATAATACCGTAAAAGTCCCGGATGTGAAAATAATCATCGAAAATATGGATCGAAATGGGACGTAGTTTATTTTACATGAGCGCTGAATTCTCATAAGAGAATATCTGTTTCAACATGTAAATACAAATCAGCAAGTAATATTTTCTACATCTGTTTATAAGTATGCATTATTATAAAATGTAATGCATAGTGATGGGGTGTGAGACGAAAGATAAGCCTCTTGCGTCTCGCGAAACAACCGAAAAGCTTTATTTCGTTTCGTTAAATCCTTATTTTTTTGTAGTGTTAAAAATGTATGTCTCGTCTCACAAATAGCTGTAAAGCTCTCCCTCGCCTCTCTAATAACAGTCTCGTAACCAACCCTAGCATAGCACTTAAAACATTCTCACGAATAAAAAAAAAGAGAACGACCAGGTTATTTTACAATAAGTGCACTGTTAAAGAAAAAAATCATAAAATTTACAGCATATTTTACAGAACTTGTACCATTTTTCTTCTTTACAGTAAAACTACGGTAACTCTACAGTATTTGATCCTTAAAAATACGGTGCATGTGCCGCTTCTAACGGCATATACTAAACGGCATTTATCCCTTAAAATAACGGAGTTTTTGTTAATTTGTGGAAGACATATCGTTAATTTACACCAATGTTCCTGTGCACATGGGCAGCACTTAGAATGTATAAGATCACAGCGTAGTTACGATTTTGTTTCGGGGGAGGGGGCGGTTCATCAATACGCAAGTAAAAAATTTTTCCCATTTGGATGAAATGGATTTCAGGAAAATTCGAATTCAACAAATAATTCATTTTCATATATGGTATTTCAAATGACATTCATAAATGCTGGAATGGCTTAGTAATTTCTGTTTTTTTAATTTCAATTAATAAACGAAAAATCAGTTAAGGGATAATTTTCAGATAGTTTTAGCAGACAATGTATTTGATTTCCTTTTTCCTTCAATGTTTGTCAGTATATTTAAAAAATTCGAAGCCGGTTGGTCTTAAGGGTGTCATGGCTTGGATATGTTTGGGAACCCCTGACTAACGTATCCAGGCGTAATAGGAGTAAATAACTGAGTCTTCAAATTTCCACACGTTCATAACTTGAAAATATTACTACTATTCCCAACATCAATAATTATGTACTGCATAAAAATGTAAGGAAATAATTGGCTAAAATGATAATTAGAGTAATATTTAGCTTTAATTTGATTTATTACTTGTATAAATTAAATTTACAAGTACTGATTCTTTCCCTGATTTCAGAGACGAAATAAGCATTGTTATCCACGAATTCGTTGTCGATAGATAAATTAAGTTTTAAAACAGTTTTTCAAATTAATTAAAATTTAAGACTTTTTTATATACGGGGAGAATGCCAAGTAATTTTTTCTTTTAAAAAGTTTGTTTATACCCGTTAAATAAAATATAAATTTAATACTGTTACAAACATTTAAATGAGGAAAACCAATCAAAAAATGTACTCTGTTTCTTCAGATTGCAATTTAAAAATTCGTTTGCTGCAATGTCAAAAATATGTTTTGCAGTATGACATGCTATTTGCTGATCGTAAAAATTCATTTCACCTGCAACAACTCTCCGTAAATCTTTGAAAGCCCCAAAATAAGAAAGACAGGCTATTAAAAGAGTTTATAAGATTCCTCTTTAAGCTTTAAAAAATGCATCTTTAATTTTTAAATGAAAAACCAGATCTTGATATAAAGATCAAATCATTCTAAAGGAAAATTTCAATTCGGGCGAAAAATCCCAGAATATACTATAAGAAATAATAAAATATTTTACACATTTAGAAAATAAATTTTTATTTTATTTAACTATTATTATAGTAAGCAGAAACATGAAATATTTCGTACTTCAAGTTTTTCAACATATTTTTATGTTTTTTTACATTTTTATCTTAACTTAGTTTCATTAAAAGTCAATATTTATACTAAATCATAATCGTCAATAAAATATTTTTTTCCAGATTTTCAAAATAATTCATTCACCTATTGTTGAATACAAAATAACTGGCGACTTAAGCGAAGAAAAGTACAATTCATGTTTTTGTCAACTAATACAATATAATCAAAATCTTCATGTGATGAAGTCATTGCTGTTTGGCATTAATGTATTTATCGCTTGAATTATTTTTCAGTCTGTCTACAAATTCATTTTTATTCCTTTAAAAAACTAATCAAATCAAGAGAAAACAAAACCCAAGAACGTGAAAAGCTCTTTCAGCCCACACCGAAGCTATCAAAGTACCAAGATGTCTTGCTTTCTGATATGCACGTAGGTGCTGTGGGAATAAAAGGCTAAAAAGCTTACAGATTTATTATAAAAATAATTTGGGATGAAAAGATTTTCTTAAAAACAGAAAATAAAAAATATTGCAAAAATAATATGTATTTGAATCATTATTCAGTTACCCTTCTCAAAACTGAAGTTTGAATGTAAATTGCCTTATTAATGGAAGTATGAGCAAAAGGTTGCTTCCATAAGATTTAAATGAATATTAATCATTTAAAATTAGTTATCCAGATTTAATCATTGCAATTTTCTAACATGCAATAGTTCTAGAATGTTTCTGCAATATTTCTCAATATTTTTGCAGAAATATTCATTCATTGAAAGATGAAAATGTCTCAGTCAAAATTGTCCTAAGTAGGTTTATATTTCTTCCAAGGGTGCATGTCTAAACTTTAGGATTAATTGGTATTCAGCATATGACATCTGGCGTAAGTAATCAGTTGTCTTATATTTGTATTTGAATGTGATTTTTTTAACTTAATGAATCGTAACCTAATGATAACCTAATCAATATTTGTGGAATAATGTAGAGAAATCAAACATATAAATGTAGAAATAAAGCATGTTCCAATCACCTGTAAAAAATCAAACTTGTGTGTGAGTTATATCAAAATGGGATATTGAAAATACTTCAGCCAATGTAGGGCTAAAAACATAGTGTGACATTTACTTAGACTGAAATTTCATATAAAAGTGTATTTATCTCATCCTTAGAAATATTAAATCCTTTTATTAGAAACAAATTTACTCCAACAATGCAGAAATTGAAAACATCCAACGATGTACTGCTGGGTAATGATATTGATACACAAAGTACACTTGATTAAACTCTTAGAATATTTTTTATGACGAAGAGTGTTTTATAAGCATTCATTGTGAATTATGACGTATAATATGCAAATAAAACTAAATTTATGATTAATTGAGGCAAAATCAATTTTAAGTAGGGTTTGAAAAAAAAAATCATTATAGTTAGACGCAATATACGTGCAGTTCATGTAATGAGTTAACTCATTGCAATCTGATTTAAATCTTACATTTTTCAACGAGGGAACATATTTAGCTAGCTCCGACGTAACGAATTTTTCGTTTATTGAAATTATATATACAAATTATGCGCTTTCACCATCCTTTTCATTTAATCTATAAAATTCGGCTACAACGGTATGAAAATTTATAAGTATGACGAAGAATCCCCTAATTAATGTTAAGTGCGTTTCTTTAAAACAACAGTTAAATATATATATATATAGATAGATATTTGATTGCTTATAGAAAACCAAGCATTGGTATTTTTCCGGTTACGAAAGATTCAATGATTTCTATGACATTTAATCGAGATTTCATAAAGATTACACTCCACTGTAATCGCTTACAAAAATGCTAATTCACATTCTTTACAAAAGTGAATTTAAAAATTTTACTAACCTTAATTTTTTTAATTTAATTAAATCAATATTACTCCTTTTTACAACATTACACCTTTTTCAGCCTTCTCTTCACGGTAGACGACTGAAGTATGAAGTTCGGCGTTTGAACCTATCGCGCGCCTGTCGATCTACCGGACTGGAGTTTTGGTCGGTTTTTTCTAGATATAACATGAAAACACATTAAAAACCTTTATAAAGCTCGCCGTCCAAGACACCGCCCCCTCCTTGTAGGCTGATATCCCTCGTTTAGGCTTGCCGTAATAGAAAACTCAACGCTTTCTACAAATTTAACATTAGCTAGTAGTTACATAAAACTGGGTGTAATCGTAATTATAAACGATATCAATTTTTATAATTGATTATAGATACATTAGTACTCGTCCGTATTCTCATTTGAACTAGAATTCCCGTTTTCTGAAAAAAACCGTTTTAAGTTTTCAGATTCCATAAATTATTTTTTTCCATGACTACTGAAAAATGCTGCCGGTAGACCTTAATGGATTTGGAATGATGTTGTGTGCACTTGCTAAAGAGCCATTAATTTTGAAACACTATTTTCTGTTGGATTTGGAATTTTTTAAGCTTATATAATATATGATATAAATAAATATGATATAAATAAAAGCTTTGTTTAAAATCACCGAGGGTCTTGCTAAGGGTAATCCTCTCTCACCTTTTTTAAGTGATATTTATATGCATTATTTTGAAGAGAAGCGCTTCAAGGTCTATAATTTTTCTTGCTGGGTCAGATATGTTGTCGATACTTTCGTTCTAGTGGATTCAAATTGTGATATTTCTAATTTACTTTCGATTGTTTATTCTGTTGATCCGTGCGTCCAGTTTACTCTAGAAGAGGAGTACAACAATTCCTTGCCTTTTCTGGATGTTCTTGTTTCTAGGAATCTTGACGGGTTCTTTAGTTATGTTTACCAAAACTCTTTTGTATCTTTTTACCTCCTCATGCTCTATCGTTTTTTATTTGCAAAATGAAATATTTAAGTAACTATGACTCTAAATAATGAAATTAAATAAGTTTTATAATCATATAGTATGCATAATTTATTTTATGAAAATTTTAATTTACAAAAGTGTCACAAACAATAAAATAGAACATTTGATAATTATAATTCAAACATTATAGCCTACAATGCATGGAAAACTTGGTCTTGGAGAAAAATTTTGGGGAGTCGCGCATTTTAAAAGCGGTTAAAGGGCTGCCATTATGGGTAGAACCCAGATTGTCATTTCAACCGACAATATACACGGTAATATGGCGCCGATTTCAGGTCATATAGCTGGATGACGCCGAGAAACGTAACACAATTATGAAATGTAATTCCAATCTAAAAACATACTCCATTCAGTAAACCAAGTCATATTCCTGAACATAAAACACTTTGTATGTAAATAAATGCGAAAGGTAGTGCTTACCTTATAACATATGTTATAAAATCCAATTTTCGAAGAATAAGCCGATCGCAGTATTTGTGTTGAGGCAAACACAAAAAACTTTATGTATCTATTGCGAACAACCAAATTATATAGATTGCATACAAGATGAAATTTAGCAATATTCTTCACTTAGTACGATATCCGATAAAAACCAATGATATTGAATAAAAATAATTAACCTCTGCCTTTTAATGATCCAATAATTACATTCCTCTTTGACGAATTTTCAGATAAGATTTATACATCTTAATTGCGTTAAAATTTCACAAAAGAGGAAAACTTTGAATTTAAGTCTAGCATTTATTTGAAATACTTAAAAAAATGCCCTCTAATGCTTTTAACAGATTTTCAATATTTCTCTCGTTAAATAAAATTAGTTCAAAATAGGAATATGATGAATTATTAACTGAATATGTCCTATTGTCTGATTTGTTTGAATGGGGAAACGCACTCGCGAAACTTTGTGAATGATTATCGACAAACAGTCACAATACAAGAAAGGATTATCGACTTCTCATTGCGTGCAATATTATTCAGGGAACATGCACGTAGAAGTAACGGAAACAATATTGAATGCTACTCTATAAACAAAAGAGGGCTCTTCAGACTTTTCACAAATCATTTACGAAGAGGTAAAAGCGCAGAAATTCGTCTTTTCTTCATATATTCGAGCATTTGATCTGGAAAAATGACATAATATATAGTTTATACATAAAGGCCCTCTGTACCGTTTTGGAAATGAAATGCAAATAGTGAGAGCAAAGGCACTTCAAAAACGAATAAATTATGTCCTTTTCATTCAGTATTACCAGTGACAAATATTTATTCGATTTGATAAAACTGTGAGATCTTTTGTCGTAATATAAAGTACGCAATTCTTAGTGGGACAGCAGCAGTGATGATAAAATCATTTACGAAGTCAAAGCTTTCTGTTTTTGTATAGTGATATCTAATTTATTCAAAGAAACGCAATCTTTTACTTAAGCTTACATGTAAACTCCTTTTGGTTCTAAACTGTATGCATTTGTATAACAATTCTTCCAAAGTTGCAAGACACGTGTCAGTAATTGTTATTAGAATTAATAATGCATCTTTAGTATCATGGAGTGTATAGAATAGTTTGTACTGTGAAATAAAATACAAATATGCTCAACAAATTAGATTACTGTGTCGCACCGCAGGTTTTGAAAAATAATATGTTTTTCAAGTTATGGATAGACAAAAAACTTCAAATATTTCTTGATACTCATTTTACAAAGCATGGTTTCTTACAAAGGATAAATCTGTATGATATGATTTACGTAACTTTAAGAAAACTATTTTAAGTACAAGAACACAAAGCAACCTATGTTGATGAAGAAAATATTTTCTAAATATTTTGAATCTCTCTTGTGGTTATTGTTTCTAAAACTGCATAGTGCAGCATATGCATTTTAAACTTTATTATCATTGACATAATATATTAAATATGAAATGTTCTACTTTTTTATAAATAAAATTAGACATTCTGTGAAAAGGCAAATCAAAAATGTGGCATATGTACATTTAACATTGCATAGGTTGTAAACAGATATTTTTAACAATGTGACAACACACACATGCAGGATTTTCGTGAATAGTTAAGTACAGATTTTGCACTATTTCCTAAAACATATGCAATCTGCATTCGCTCTTGATTTTCATTGTTATCGTAGTCTATGTAAAAATCTCAACTCGGTGTTATTTCTTGCTTGTTGATTAGTCATGGTTGAAAAAACAGGGAGCCAGTTTCACTCTTATTGAGAATGTTTTCGATCTGATATCAAATTTCTAGATTGTAAGATGTAACCTATCATAGTCATGGGCGCCGGCAGAATATTTCCCATTGGGGGGCAAAGACTACTCCAGGGGGGCAAAGACTACTCAAGGGGGGCAAAGACTACGTCAACGTATGGTTACCATGTTGGAAAGAGCAAAAAAGCAAGGGAAAACACTGTATACAAAAATCCAAGAGGGGGCATTGCCCCCCCCTTGCCCTATGCTGCCGGCACCCATGATCATAGTTATCAAATTCTATGGCACCCATGATCATAGTTATCATAGTCTTAGGTTACTAAAAAATATTTGCTAATGTTGTAGTTCTAGAAGAATTTTGTTGAGAAATTTCGTCTTATATTTTTTAAATTTTGTTTTTTCTAATTTTGTCCATTAGATAATTTTATTTTACTAATTTATTTGACATGCTTTTATTTGCACCAGGATTCCTAATATTCAGAGCTCCAGATATGATGTATGCCTTATACCCCATATTTTAAAAAGTTTTCATCGATTTGTTTCCCCTTGCGCATGCGTATTCCATTGCGTATTGGGGAGAAAAACCACTATTGCTACGTGAAGGTGACAAATGAGGCCTATCAATCATGTGTTCAATGTTTCATGATACTGATCGTAATAAACAATATGTATCAAACAGGCGAACTTGCTTATTGTACGACTTATATTTTCTGGGTAATGAATTACAAAAGGAAAACATTTAAAGGCGCATACGTACACACACACATTATTTAACGGCATAGTGAAATACATATTTTTTTTCAGAACGCAGACAGTTATTAGTAGTACAGTGATGTGAGAAGGTTATAACTATATATTATCTTAATAGATCAAAATGAAAAAAAAAAAAAAAATGGAGTGACTCCACTCGACTTTCCGAACATTTACGATTAAGATCATTACCAAGCATTTAAATAAATTTTAATCGATGGTTTTGGTATTCAAACATATATACCAAATTCAAGCTCAATCAAATGCGCCGGACGCTAGCGCACTTTCAAAAATTTCTCTCAGTATGCCATAATGTAAAAGAAATCTTTGTTCTAGCCCTGTAGTAAAAATATCAGTCCTATACAAATCAAAATCAATACCGGTCTTACGATGGTGGTTTATAACATATATACCCAATTTAAACTCAATCGAATCTACCGTTTAAACGCTAGCGCACTTTCAAGAATTTTTCCCCATAGGCCATAATGTAAAACAAATCTATGTCGTAGCCCCGTAGAAAAACTATCAGTCCTATACACATCAAAATCAATACCGGTCTTGCGACGGTGGTTTATAACATATATACCCAATTTGAGCTCAATCGAATGTACCGTTTAGGAGCTATCGTGTTCATTCACACACACACACACACACACACACACACACACACACACACACACACACACACACACACACACACACACACACACACACACACACACACACACACACACACACACGCGCACGCGCACACACACGCACACACATACATACATACATACATCTCGTAAAAATAGCATAAATGAATTCAGAAGACCTCAAAACGTGTAAATACACCAAAATCTCGAAGTCGAATTTTTTCATGATTACAATACTTTCCTTACATGGTACATGATCGGAGAGTAAAAATCAATGAAAATTCAACTATAAACTTGATCCAAGAAACCACAATACGCTCCTTCACAATCAGTGATTTATTATTATTTTCTGAACAGGGAAAGCCATTCCAGAGATATAAACATCTTCATTCAATTTTTCATCGTGGATCTTAATAAACTCTCTTCCACGCAAATTATTAATGCATTCTAGAGGCTTTGAGATTAAAGTCTACTACTATCACGGTATGATTCCCAAGACCTTTTTGGCTATACTTTAAAGGTTTCATAGTAGCATGGAATAATAAATATACAAAGTCTGCAAAAGTTCGTATAACACTTACCGTGGAGAAATCGTAGAATTTCTGAAATGTGTAAGAATTCAATTGCTAGTTACAGATATCCAAAATAAATCTTGATTGCTGATATGAAAATGTCTGCTATGCCAACTTTAGGAAAAACTTTTTAGTACGTTCACAGGAATAATTTGAGAGTAATATTTATTGAATCAGCTTAAAAGAATGTTATTGTTTGAATAAAGTGTTTTGTTACCATTGAGCTATGGAGAATGGAATTCGTTTGCTTATTTTTTAAGTATAATTTAGGGAATTTGAATTTAGAATTTCGAATTGCGATCCAAATGGTGTAGTGGCGAAAAAAACCATTCTTTCACACCTTAGATTCGGGTTCGATTGCCGATATGGGCTTGGATGTTAAGTAAGTCCGTACCCCTATAAGTGGAAACGTTGGCGACCTACTGGGTGCCCCTATAATTAAATGGCCAATACTTCGATCTTGTAGTGGCGGATGAATATGGGAAAGTGCCCGCCCGTGAAGAGAAAAACAGAAAATAGATCTACGAAATAGTTGTAATGTAGATTTAATTCAAGCACTTATGGTGGTATACGGTATGACTGGGTAAAACAGTAATTCTGGAACGTGGCACTTAGAAAACAGTCAAGTTGACTTTATTAGAATAAAAAAAAATACATACGCGATTATATCTCATATTTTATTTTTAAATAAAGTATATATCGATTTAAAGTGAAGTACTTATCGATCTAGTCGATAGTTGGCAAAAGTCATGTAATTAGCCGAACAAGCGATCTAGGCGAAGTTTAATAAAGCTTTGCAGATCCCAAAGAAGATATCTTCGAAAGCCATTAAATAAAGCGCAAATTAGCTTCGCTGTCCAGTCTGGTGCAGAGGCCCTTTGGGAGAAATAATATAAGCAATTTTCAAAAACACACTCGCCATTTAAGGAAAGATATTGGAAAATTGGAACCTATGTTGCATTAGTATTAAAGTACGAGAAACTTCTAGAAAAGCTACTTTTTGAACAGATAGAGACAGAAATAAGAACAGATATAGATGGATGCCGAATATTTACTGCGTCAAGAACGAAGCGCAAAAGATACGCATTTAAAAACGAAGATATGATCTTGAACACTTCAAATGGGAATCAAAAAATGATTTAAATCATCAACTTAAGAATAGGAAAGTGAGACATAAAAATTTGGGATAAACTGCATCGCAAGAATACGGTATTTTAAGCAGACAAGAACTTAACTGAAAAAAGCATGATATTTATTTCTTTCATATGTATGATAAAGTATAATTAAACAAAATTTTGGAATGTAGTGACAAGCTGAGATGCATCAGTCACACTTTTTAAGAACATATAGCATTATAAATTTGGGTTCAGAAATGCATAACCCTGCAATATAATGTAAGGTAATTTTGATTAATTTGCTAGATAAATCCACACTTGCCTTATCCTTTATGTGATAGTGTTTTTCTTGTACATGAAAATTATAAGAAAGCTTAAAATTCTTATGAAATTCCCATTTTCCCAAATGTTATATCAGATCAGAGTCATTTTCGTTGATTTTGTTTCCCTAATAAGTTTTATTAATTTTCAAGTTCACTACTAAATTATAATGAAAAAATGTCACTTTCAACACTATTTTTTACTGCACCATTTACAAGCATAATATTTCTATTTGAAATATATAATCACTTCCATTCAAAATGACATTTTATATGGCAAAATTCATGAGTATAAGGTACATTACAAAATATGTAACTCTAAGCATTTACAATTCTTAAACTCATATTTATTAACCAAAGGCGATGATTTCGTACCCTTCAACTGTGACTATTTTATAAACCTTAGAGGTAAATAATTGAATGAGATATTTTAATGAAGTATCATTTATGATAATTTGATGCTTACGATTTTTTTCTTGCTGCTGTAAAGAGTTTCATAATCCAGTGACAGCCATTTTTTTTCATACATTACATTTCTCTTAAAAGTTTATGGAGCCAAAATATTTCTAAGCTTGTTTCAAGCATGAGTATGAAATAATGCAGCACCGAATATGCACCGTTATGTTAAATGTTTAATCTAGTATTGTGCCCTTAACCGTTTTTTCCCCGTCATTATTGATAAACATCCTCGAGATAGGAAAGACGTTTATTGATTTTGTGTATTGTGGAGCATTATTCTCGGAAAACCTACGCAGGAGTTACGAGAACAATTTCGTTTTGTGCTCCATAAACAAAAAAAGGTTATCAAGCTTATCGTGGAGCATTTGCAACGACGTACGACCACCGAAATTGGTTTCGCCCTGCTTTTATTTGTTTATACCATGTAAAGAAATGACATGTATAAAAATTATTTTCACATACGAGCTATCATGTTTTTTTTTTCCTCCTTTTTTGGAAATGAAAAATAAACATACTGAGGAAGTAATCTTTTTCAGTCTGATTATCGACAAAAGTAATTCCATTATTTTTCAGTTGGGTTTTTGACTTATATTTAAAGCCATGTTTGTTTGTAGGGGAAGGCTATGTCAAGAGTCCTACCTCAGAAAGATACTATATTTTAGTGTTAAATCACTTCTATGTTATACCAGTACGTAAATCATAAAGGTAATATGGGAGCTAAGGATTGGGGGGGGATTTTTTACAGTAAAAATCCCCTTGATTCGAACGAAAAGTTTTTAAAGAAAAGCAAAATCAAGAAATATAAGTAACTGCTTCGATGGAAATGTTGAAAGCCAATGAAGCATGAAGAAAGATAAAAGATAGTACCGCTCAAAAAGTGCCCATATTCAATATTTTAAAAAACAACCCAAGAAAATAATAAAAATATTTAAGAAATATGGTGCTAGTATGATATTGGAAAAGTAACTGTGTATGGAGCGCATATACATAAAACAGTGCAATATGTCCTTTTTGAATGGTCCGAAAGGGTCATTCTCTTTCAGTTCCACAAAATGGCAACCTTTACACAGGCAGAACAGCGAGAACATATCACCCAAAATAAAATTATTACACTGTTTTAATGCATGTGTGCTCCAGGCGCGTAGCCAGGAAAATTTTTCGGGGCGGGATATGCACTTATATGTGTATAAATAGACGGAATTTCATCACTAATACAAAAATTTCGGGGGGGGGGATATATCCCGATATCCCCCCCACTGGCTACGCCCCTGGTGTGTTCTGTACAAAGTTTTTATTTTTAATATAGGAAATAAAACTTCTCAACCAAGCAAAAGATAAACATAGACTATAGTTCAAAAATAATATGGAATTTAAAAAAAATTCTTGAATGATATTGTGATTTAAAACTGCATTCATTATTACTACATTAAAAATATTCTTAAAATATGCAGTTAAAACTAAACTTTATGGTTATGCTTCTTTATGGTTATGGACCAACTTACTCTTTCAACAGGATATGACAGCCCAAAAAATGACATCTTGTGAAGGACAGGATGCGAAAAAGGAAGAGGGGCATTCGTCATACCTGTGAAAGTTTTTTCAAAAAAGAAAAAGGAGGGTTTATGGAGTGGCCATCCCATAAACGTCTTTGGCATTGTCAGGGTTCTCAACATTTTTCTGTTTTTCAGCACCAATAGTGACTGAAGTTTAAAAAAATGAGTAGTGAAATTTACAGCTTACAGCTACTAAATTTAGAGGTGGGTGATAGGGCAGAGCTTTCAAGAAGGAGAGAAATTACGATAGGTAAAAGAATTAGAATTTGTCAAAATCGGGAGTTTTATTCTCAGATGCAGAAAACAAAATATGCACACTGTTTTTTATTTTTTTTTTCATTTTATATATTTTTTCTTATTTTATATTATTGATAGACACAAAACGCAATGTTTAAATCCTCGATATTCCCAGCTAACAATAGTGCTGAAAGTATTTATTAATAAAATATATTGGCTATTAACAATAATTAAATATTGAAAGCAGACTTCGAAAACTTTAATCCGTCAGAAAAACATGACAGTAAAAATGTTCATTCTCACTGTTGTCTTCGAAAGTCAACAGTCAATTCTGAATTATTTTAGTCCTTTCAAAACCGAATTGTAAGGCTTATTTACCAGAAAACCTAAATTAACAGTTTGAAAAAAAACATAATAAAAATATAATTTAAGTTTCATTTTCGTTATCGGTATTTTAATTATCTTCTACGATACATTTTTTTTAGATAGCTATTTGTAGAAGTTATTCAACTATCGTCTGTTCATGAAAATAGCTCATTGTTATCATAAGGGGCATGAGGAAATGGTCTGTTCCAGTACATCAAGTTGGTCATTCTCACTAGTAGTTGTTTTTTTTATTTTCTTTCCCCTACTTCACTGAATAACGGACATGCGATTAAGTCACATTTTAAAAGACTTATTCGAAATCTGCATCACCACAATGAACTCTCCTAAGTTTCATACCTCAATATGTTATACAATTTTCTGGGGAACGGAACATATTGTTAACATTTATAGAGAGATTTCCACGGTCCTAAATAAGTTTAAAACTCGTTAAATTTTATTTTAAGAAACAGCAATCTGAAAATTTCTTGAAGACATAAACAAGTTCATTGTAAAACCTTGATCAAATGACCAAAAAGTAAATTTTTGAACACCATCTCTTATGATGAAGAGAGAGCATAAATGCAACACCGCGTAAATTCACTTGATCAATGAAAAAAAAAGGTTCAATTAAGTTTCTTGTTGTTGTTCTTAGCACATTGGAAACTATATTGAGATCAATTCAACGTTTTTATGCTTTCTTTCGTTTTTGGCATTGCTACTGCTTACCCGAGAGTAATCTTAGTTTAAAAAAAAAAAAGAAAAAACATCAGCTTATGGTTATGCTTTTCGAAGCCGGATACTACACAATCTTGTAACAAGTATACTTCGAATATGTCACTTTTTCTTCTTAACTCATAAAATCAATTAAAATAAGAAATACATCTATGATTACTCATACCACAAAAAAAGAAAGTATGAAAAACATGTGAGTATGTTAAACAGAGGTCTTGAAAACTTTCATTCAGTCTTTGGAAGGTCCTGGAATTTGAGTTTGGGGTAGAATGGAAAACCTTTATGCAGTACTTCCACAAGTTGGACGCTTTCACTATTTAGAACACTTTTGAAGGAATCGTAAGTTCCCACCTTTCAAGTTTTACTGTAATTGTAATCAGTAACCAGTTTTCAGCCACAGTAGCTTGTAGCAATAACTAGCAAATAGCAATTATCAGTAGTTCATAAAATTCAGCAAATAAATAGAAACTCTCATCAATCATATTTCACCGGGAAAAAAAAGACTCGTAATGTCATACTTTCTTTTGTAATGAAATTAAATGTCTAACAAATATAATTAACCCACAATTTTTAGAAACATGACACTTACACGCATATGTATATTTTTTCATGCAAACATTACATTGAAATTAAAAATTTAATAAGGTAATCTATTACACGCACACCTCGCATATACTTAGGTAGGTTTTTCTGACGGGAAGTTCGCATTACCGAATGTCGCCATCAAGGTTCTTGCACTGTTCCCAAATATTCATCCACCAAATTAGCTCCATAAGCTGAATGGAAATGCATTTCTCAATATTAACAGGCATGAAAAATTCAATGATAGAAAATTCGGAAGCAAAATGTATTATTTAGGGGAAGGTGGCCCAAAATAATCCTCTTAATGTTAAAACTTTTATAAAAATAGCATAAATACTTAAATGAAACTTTGCCCCTTTGATATCATATTTTACACTATATTTTGCTTATTAAACATATTTTAATAATACTTTAAAAGTACAATGAATAACGAAAAAATAAAATGTATATAAAGTTTCTAAAGGATCATTTTACCCAATCCAAGGGCAAAATGAATAAGAAAGTGAGTGCTCACCTTATAAAAGATATGATAAAATCCAGTTTTTTGAAGAATTCTTCTCAGACACGTAATACACCGATCGCTTAAATATCGCCATTGCTTCTTCTTGACCTGGCACAACTAGTTTGTGTTACCTGGTAGATAGCGCTGCCTGTCTGAAAGAAAACATATGTGGCTCGTTTTGCCCGCTAGGATTATTCGTCTATCGCATTTACATGTAACAGAATAGTCTTCCGTGGTCACTCTAAGATCAAACTCGGACATCCTAACAAATTTCTCGGCGTACTTATATTTGTGAACACAAGCTGCTCTTCTACAGCGTGTTGGCAAACAACAAAGCGAGGATAGCATCGACGTCGCAAAAGAAGAAAACAAACTAACTTCAGATATATCCAAATGAGCTATTATTTAAACGGTATTTCGATTTTAGGTCATGTGTCGGGGAAATTCATGGCGCATAGGAGTCGATTATAGTGAACAAGTCAACATCGACTGCACTAAACGGCGTCTAATTACGGCGTTACGTTTTTTTAAATTTATCTTGTTAATGAATTTCTCTTTAATTGTAAGTATGTTGTGTTCATTCTTACTAAAACTGTACTCGGGTATAGTGCATTTCGTGAGTTAAAACACCGCACCTCTTTTCCTACTTCAAAGCATTATTTCTACTAAGCACGACTGTGTTATTCATTTACTTTTTGTTCATTTTAAACACAAACTTACTTAAATTATATATCTTATGGCAGAGATTATTAACCCGAGTAAGCTGAATAAACATTTCTAGACTTTTTGAAATACTTTCTTAGATTGGATATAAGTGAAAGTATACAAAACATGTACAGATAATGATTTTTTCAATAGTTTGTTCACTTTTTCATTGGGAAAAAATATAATAATCACGCTGTTTTATTATTGAAATCAATAACTCCCTCATTACAATTTTTTGTCTGAATCTGCAATTTTCAAGAAAATTTAGCAAATTGAATGAAAGTCATTTTTTTTCTTTTAAAAGTTTGCTGAACTAATTCAATATGAGTGCAAACCCCGACGGCCATTATGTAGTAAACGGAAGTTTTTGAAATGAAGACGAAAAAAATTGCAAGCTTGAATATATAATTAGATCGATTTCAAGAGTATGTTACTTATTTGTTTACTTAGGAAGAAAAAACGAAAGCGAGAATAGTACGTTTAATTATTTTGTGTTACAAGTAGATCCGTTAATTATGTTTATTGAGAAAAAAATAATGAAATATGAATTTTAATGATATTAATTTTAGAGGAACATCAGTTCACCCCTATAAGTATAACGAAACTCGACAGTTAATATTTTTGATTTAATGTTTCAGCAAATTCCCTAAAAACAATTTTTAATTTTAAATTTAATTTAGTGATTGATTAAGAAAAATTTGGTTCAAATTAAACTGTAAATTTAGTTAGTTTTATTCAAAAATGTATATTACTTTATTGTACTCCTTAAAAATATGGAAGGAGTATAACAAAGCCGCCTCCGTCGACCAGTTGGTTCGCCATCTTAATAAATCTTATTCGGGGAGAATCCTGTTTCTCGCCGGCATCCAGGGCAAAGGAATCTCGCAGATTCTGAATGGAATTTAAAATTAAGATTGTCAGAAAGAGGGGCGGCCCCTGTTAACGTAAAAAATACGCCCCCTTTTATGCTCTACTTAGTATTTGAATCTAAAATGCCCCCCCCCCTTCGAAGCCGGCGCCCCGACTCTGCTTACCTTGCTTACCGTTTCGTGCCACCCCTGGTTATAAAAATAAGATGTTTTAATGATAAAAACCTACAAAAAGGTAAAAATCATTTTCGTCCTATATTAATTCTGAATAGTTTCTAGATATATTGGCCGTTATCAAAAAACGGAAAGGAAAAAAAAAGTAAGAAGATCTGATGCACTTTCAGATTTTAAATACACACTAAAGTGCTATATAATCTATGCGTCTTCCCTAATTTTTTTCCTTGTTCCATTAAGTTGAAAAGTGTATCACTATTCATGAGTGTGATTAAACAAAATTAAAATTCATATTTCTAATCTCCTTTTTCTGGACATAATACAATATAAATAAAATGAGAAAAACATGCGCAGAAAAATGCACAATTCGAACTGAATGAAAGTTCAAAAACTTATTTTTTGTTTGTTTAACATGTATTTCGGATTTGTGTGCTTGGCCCACAAATCCACATCAGAAGGAAAAACTTATTCTCCTGTATTTTTTATCCTGGCGTAGCAGACGATCAAACGATTTTATTTATTAAAAACTGCGTATTCTGTAAGTTTGCGCCATCTGTCGACTGCTCTGTAAAATAAAAACTCAATTCTATTCTCCTTTTTTTTATAACAGATAGTTTTTATGTATATTACAGGAAAATTGGTTTTTTTTCGCGAAATAAAAAGTAGCCTATATGTTAATTCAGGACTTTAACTGGCTTTATTCCAAATTACATACAAATCTGTCAAACCGTTTCATCGTGAAAGAGTAATAAACATACATACAAACATCGACATTTATAATATTAATAGGATAAAGCAGTGTATAATGTTATTTTCTTTTTTTTAAATTTAATATTTAACACAAAGAATATTTAATTCTCTCGGAAACTAACATAATGGTTTTGACATTGTATCTTTCATCTTATGTATGACAGAATTTCTAGTTTTAGGCTTTTACACTAATTTCAATGTTATGGATGGAGTGCATACAAATTACTAACTAGAATTCAATCTCATCGACTAGAGTGCCTCTATCTTATCCTTGCAAATAGAAATTTGATTTCAACTTGACAAATTCTCACATAGTGATCAATATAATTATTTCTAGAGGCCCGAGGCGTACGAAGGTTTGTTACTCAGTTTACTAAATTATTATATACATGATAAACACTAATAACTTTTCAATGAATTAATTATTAACTGTTCACTAAAATTTAAGTGACATGTTTTTAGCCATTTTTTTAACCATTTGTTGTTTCTGAAGACATTAAATGCATATTTTACGGGTAAGAAATAAAGTTCTGACATAAAATTATCGGTGTTACAACCAATCAATTACTGAGACAACATTCACATTTTTTAAGCAAACGACATAATTATTTTTCAATTCAATATTTAGGGTAGGGTAGGGTAAGAGGGACAGCAGGGAAAGTAGGCCAACCCCTTCCCCTTCAATTTCACTAGTTCATTCATTATAGATGATCTGCTACATTGATTTTATATATTTATTAGCCGCCTCCGGCGACCAGTTGGTTCGCCATCTTAATAAATCTTGTGTTTCTCACCGGCTTCCTTGGCTCTGAAATATCTCAGATTCTGAATGGAATTTAAAATTAAGATGGTTACAAACAGGGGCGTCCCTAGGATAAGTGGCGCCCCCTTCTAATTTAAAAAAGACGCCCCCTTTTATGCTCTACTTAGTTTTTGAGTTCGACATGATGTCCCTTCGAAGCCGGCGCCCCGATGCAATGATTACCTTGCTTACCGTTCCGGGCCGCCCCAGGTTACATAAATAAGATGGTTTAGTGAAAAAAACCCTACAAAAATGTACAAATTATTTTCGTCGTATATTAATTCATAAGAGCTTCTAGATATATCGGCTGTTACCAAAATACTGAAAGGGAAAAAAAAAATTCGGAAACACTTTCAGATTTTAAATGCGCAGTAAAGTGCTATATATTAAAAGCGTATTTGCAATCAGTTTTTAAATTTGGTGGCCCAAATGTCCCGTAATTAGGACAAGTGAGTCACTAGTATGATGGGGCAAGTGGACCATTACTTTAGCAGGTCAATTTTCTGATGATCATGGCCTAAAATAAAGCTATGTTATACTCTACATACTATCTATCTTAGAAGACCATATATTAAAACTAACGGAACCAAAGATACATACGTAAGTCGATATTCCAAACTGATGTTTCAAGATACAATGTGGTATTTTGAGTTTCTTTTCAATAAAGGGTACTTATCCAACAAAGACCAGTTTAAATAATTTTGACCATTTTCTAATTGTCTAAAAGAAATACTTACATAGGCTAGGTTAATTTAACTTTGATTTCAATAATTTTATTAACCTTCTCATTGTACCCTATATTTAACTCTAGGTCTGGATTAATTATCAGAGTCTCCATTTCACTTTTTCATTTAACTGTAAACTTAAATAACATTCATACATGTTAATTTTCATGCTCAAATACGCTTTATGCCATAAAATAAAACAAAACTGTAATCTAAATGTGCTTTTTAAAAAGAAAAATAAAAGTTTATAAATAAGGGCATTATCAGCAATTAAATTTGTATTATAAAAAAAAGCTGCTAATAGAAAACCATTTCAGGTAAAAGAATGATTTTTTTACTAGGATGAAAAAAAAATTTGTATTCCTTTAACAATACCCACTCCAAGTTCTCCCATTAGCCTATTGTTGAAAAATACTGACGGGTGTTCCACTTACGCCACGAAAGGGGTAAATGTCCGCCTTGACTGAATTTCATTAAATATTTTATCCTGAAATCTAAAACTCCTGATTGTTGGCAAGTGTTTAAATATTCAGATAGGCAAATGGGGGATTCTATGAAAAAAAAAATGTTCTTATGTCTCTTACAACAAGTGCAGTACTACGTGTAAGTGAAGTTATGCTAAAAATCTGTTCCACTTGCTCTCCCCTTTTTCGCTCTTGCTCACTACATGCGTAATGTTTTCCAAATTCCAATTTCAGTACAAATTTTTTTTTGTACTATGATAATTTTTGGTTCAGCTTTGGTGCCCGTTGGTGAGATAAAATATTTTTCGGCGTTAATTACGCCATTATGGCAAATTTTAGCAAAGTAAACACATGGAGTAATGTGACACATGACTTTAAATTCGCCAATAGCAGAATGATATTCTCTGAAAATATGTGTCTAAAAAGATGTTTCGAGTGTGAAATTTAATTTTGATTTATGTTTTTTGGAACAAAAAAATACCTTTAAACAGATCAAGGTAGAATATACTATAACTAATAAATAGTGTATGTTTATTATTTAAATGGACACAATGGTGCAAATGTATACAAAAAAAGACGTCGGCAAATCTGCTGCACAGAAAGAACTAATCCGAAAAGTTGTAAAATAAAATGCTACACGTGCAGAAAAATGTAAACAATTCCAGAAATTAACTGTACAAGAGCTTGGATCGCTTCGGTGATGCCAAAAGAAAAACTCTAAGTAATCTGATCAATCACAGACAAGCTTACAAATAAACTGTGTCAGTTTATGAATTAAACTAACCTGGGCGTAAATTCTTTGGAGAATGCCATTTATGGTTAATTCACGAACTAATCTGTATCTTGTACTACCTAATTTTCGTGCTGACACGTGGTTGGTGAATAAGGCCGTTAGCTTTTCATTCCTTTCGTAGACAGGTAAACTGTGGACCAAGATTCTTAAGTATTTGACACCAAGGGCCTCACGTCAGGCTGAGGTATATGCTTTCGCACACAAGAACCTATCGTCAGGAAGGCTTGGATGGGGGCCCCCAGTGGGCTGTTGCGCCAGTAAATTTTAAGTTGTGAATTTACAATAAGTAGCTTCATTTATTCTTATCGATACCTGACAGTTCTTGAAACCTGTTCTAGTAACTAATTGCTGTAAAAAAATTCGCACTTCTATTACAATCTCAGTAAGTAGCCCCAATTAAAATGAAAAAAGAACAATGTAATATGCTTTTCACTTACTGGAAGAACTTTAATAACTTTCTTTTTTTTTCGGTGTTCAAACATTTTCGTAAGAAAATTCTCAACATCTTACATGAAGGATTAAATTGATTTTAATATTAAATTTTAACGTTCATTTTATAATGTTTCATGAAAACTTTAAGACTGCTCATTTTTACATTTAGTAGGAAATGACAAGATTTTCTGACAAGCAGGTTATAAGATTCTGTGCAATTACTATAACGAGTAAGAAGTTTCGACCACGTGCGTGTGATGAGTTTCACATAATTTTTAATATTATTACCCTACAGAGTGCATCAACTGCTATTAAAAATTTTAGCGGAATTAATTCTGAATTTCGTGCGGTAAAGTATTCTTAATAACTTTTACACTGAAAAAAAAAAATCTTTCATATCTTTGAATATTTTGTGCCATGTTATTGCTCATAATATCATGTGACATCTTCTGGCCACTGAAATTAAACTGGAAAATGAAATACACCCATATACTTAATAATAATTTCCTGCACGAGATTTATTTTTCAACAACTTCATTTTATTTTATGTGCTAGATATACGGGCACTTCGAATAGAATTGCACATCAATGCTCGTAAATCATTAATTTCATACAAGGTTTCCCAAAAACATGTTAACAAGCTTTAATTCTTTATCCATTAGACAAATGTAAATTGAAAAAATGCTCAAAATAAGTTACGAAAAAACGTTCCTCTCGTTAATTTGTATACAACTTCTTACTAAAAACATTCCCGGTTAGCAAAACGTACCCAACTCACTAATGTGGTGAACTGCAAAATTTCAGATTTTCATCATAAAACGTCCCTGATTTATCTTTAAACACATATGATCAGGGTCTATACATACATGAATTTGAATATGAACATTTAACACTAGGACGCCGGAAATCTTGCTTATGTTTGCATACAGCTGCTTTGAGTATTTTTTATATTAGCAATGGAAAAATAAACTTTAGCTTTGACAAAATATGGCTTAAGCTTTGACTACATATACTGATTCGTCAAAAATAACCTAAAAAATCATTTAAAAAAATATTTTTAAACAAACCTAATTCCTTACTATGAAGAATATACAGATTGTCTGAAATTATAAACGACCCTATTTTTAAAGTTGTCTACAGAAGAAATTATTGTTAATAAAGTTATGAAATTTTGTGTAGAACATAATGAAGGTATGGGAATTTGTTTGAGAGAATACAAAAAAACTATTTCAAATATTCGCCACCATGGGGCGATCTAGGGCCTCCGTTGTTCCCAGACTTCAATCCATGTGACTTTTGGCTTTGTGGAAGTTGGAAACATTTCGCAAGTCGTGATAGTCGAATAACTTTGCTTGAATGCTTTGAATCTTAAAGGTAACATTTCAAAACATGTTCGCAACATTCCTCCGAACGCACTGCTATCAGCTGTGAAACATGTTTTCTTACGATTTTTGATGTTAGCTGACGGTGATGGCCGTCATGTGGAACATTTTTCGTTGTAATAATATTTGTAAGCTATCATAAATATATGCTAAATGTGTAATCCATTAAAAAGCGCCTCCTGGAGGCGATCAATTGAATTAATTATTCTATTCCCAAAAACTAATTCCCATACCTTCATCATCTCCTACACAAAATTTTTTATCAGCAATAGTTTTTTCTGTAGACATCTTAGCCCTTTGAGGCGCAACCCTTTCCCAATGCTGAAAAAAGGGCAGCCATTGCCATCGCTCGATTTAACTACCAGAAAGATGTCGGGCGATCGAAACGTTCATCGCGTGCGACAGAAAAAAAGATTTAGATCTGTGGCACGCGATGGACGTTTCCATCTTCCGCCATCTTACTGGTAGTTAAGTAGAGCGATGGCAACGGCTGCCCTTTTTTTAGCATTCGGCAATCTATCCAGCTGTTCTCGCATTCTTCCATTTTTCACCAGATGTCAGTGCTGTTAAAAATAATCGTGACAATTTTTTTACGGGAAATGTAAAGGATTCTCGTGGAGCTGTGTCAAAAACACCTATTTTTATAGAAAACCAATCTATTCTTCGTGACTGGCAAAAGTCAAAACGTCAGAGTTTGGTGTTCTCTGTTCCCAGAGAGGGAACAATGCGCATTAAAGATTTAAAAATAAGGTTGTTTAATTTCAGACAACCTGTATACATGCGTATGTGACTTGACGAGTATATTTAATGCTGTAAATCATGGTTTTAATGTAGAGGCATATCAGTAACGTCATAATAACAGTCCAAACCGACTTTCCATTGATTTCTTATTTATGATTAGGGAATGCAATCCCGATCCCGCGGGAACGGGATCCTGCGGGATCCCGCACAAATATTTGCGGGACTACTCCCGCGGGATTAGGAATCGTAAGGATCGTAATCCCGTGATCGTAAATCGTGATGATAATTATTTTTTATTACAATTTCGCGCCACTTTCCCAATAAATAGAACGAAAAAATTTGAATATTCATGTCACTTATCTAACAATACGAATCAATAATTACAAATTTTAATTTAAAGTTTTATTTTTTTATATATCTTCCAATGGGAGTCTGGATCAAACATCTAAATCTAAATTTTTCGCCAACTTCCAATCCCAAATGATCTGAAATATTTCATACTAATTTATGTCTTAGCAAACAGTCACGAATTAATTATAAAAAGTTTTAATTTCAGTTTTTAATTTTTTTTAATTCACACATTTAATTATTTTACTAAAATTAAATCTAGACCAGGAAATGATATATTGGATTTGTTCGATTTTGTATTTTTTTTTTTTTCAGCAACTAAGAAAATAACCTAAGTGTGTGAATGTATTTATAAATTGTATTTTTCTGTAAATTACTGATTTTTAGCAACTAACATAACTAATACTAATATATTGAGGCATAACATAGTATATCATTCTGAAAATTATGATAATAATTTTCATATTTCTGTAAGTTATTGTATTAATTATCTCATAAGATTAATTATTATTATTAAAGTTAAACTTCATAGTGCTTAAAATCTTACTTTTCTTCTCTGAAATGAAGTCCTAGCTAAATGAAATGTAAACACCGCAGGATTGCGGGATCAGTAAATCTCAATCCCGAAATCCCGCAAGGCGAAAAACAATCCGAATTGCATTCCCTATTTATGATTCGAAAAAGTTTTAAGATTACTTCATATTTAATGATAATTTAAAACATAGACAATTCACGCACGCCGTCTTAATATTTCATTTTCTTTCGATGATTCTGTTTTTCGAATAGTAAAACATTTATGCATTTGGAGCTATTTTTTGTAATATAATTTTTTAGAAAAGCATATTGAATAATCCTCTTACAATTTAATTAAAGTAATTAAAAATAATAAGGTCTTAATTTCTGTGTTTATCATTCTAACTATGTATTAATAAATATGTTTGAATAGTAAAAATATGACATAAAAATAAGAGTTTTAATGTGTTTAGTAATTGAGAGTTTTCATTTAGCTTTTTAATGAACTTAATTATTTTTGAAATATCGAAATTATGGAAGTATTGTCATGTAAGAAATTTTTTTAATGAAAAATAATCATTGCTGATATAATGAATAGTTTAAAATTAATTCAAATCTACTCAATATTTCAATCAACTCTCTTAAAAATTTACATCGTAAATTATTAGCGTAAATTATTAACACGCTAAATTTCTAGAGTTTAATCAAATATTCTTTAAATTTATTTGTTTTAACATTTAATTGTCAGTAATGTTAAACTTTCTTCAAACAATAGGGATCATTTTGAAAATAAACGTGCATATCTAATTTTTTAGTTTAGGGAAAAAACACACATTTTAACATTAAATACGTAGACTAGCTGAATACCCGTTCTTTCTACTGGAGAAAATTGCAGTTTTCTAACATACATAACTGAAGTTATTCAGATTGGAAAAATAAATAATACATTAAATTGTTTCACTCATAATGTAAAAGTTGCATTACAATAGTTAACTTAAAGTGTTTTTTTTTCAAAAGCAAAATTCATTTCGCTGCGTACAACTACATTATTACTGTTGTTGTTGCTAATGTCCTCTGGCTAACTGCAGAGTTGCACCAAACCCTCCATGTAGGACGGTGAGGGGCAAAACTGATCGGCTTTCACGTTATTGAGCCGCAAATTAAGGAAGACCGACTTAGCTCAAAGTCTTCTAATTCTGAATCAATTCTAAAATTGTAATTGAGAGACTAGAAACTACATTCTTACCGCAAGAGGTACTGTTTCAACATGGAGGACATCAGGAGCCACGACAGATTTTACGTACAACTCCTCCTTTTAGCGCATACGTCCGCACAGGAAGAGGTATACCCATGTCATGCCAAAGTTGCTTCATTTTCGGTGTTCTTATAGGAACTGAGCTTAAACCGACAGGGTCACTGCTGAAAGTAGTGATTGAAAAAAGAAAAAAAAATCACTCCATATTAAATAAAATCTGAAAATGTTTATAATAGTCGCATAAAATATCAAGTATATTTTTAAAATCCGAATTTTAAAAAAATCGCTCCGAGGCGTGTCAGATCCTTTCCATGTAAATCACCTTTAAATCTTCTTCGGACAACAGACCGCTAATTTAAAAAATTTTGCGTGTCAATCGGTGTCATCGCTACTAAAACAATGGTGCATGTTACACCGAGATGAATTCCACAAAGAGCATAAAAGAAAAAGTGCGAGGCAAAGAATAAGCGTTCGTAAACTTAAACAAGTGAAATCATTTATATACATAATATTTTACATGTTTCAGCTGTAAGAAGGCATAGTACGAGCTGAAACAAAACACTGCATTGTTATTTTTAAAAATTACATCTTATTTTGTAGTACCCGATTTTTGCAATATTGGGACTTTTTAAAAAATTTGCGATTTGGGAAAAACCTGACGTGCATGTGAAAATTGAGGGCCATTTTCAAAATCAGTGCAAAATAATACTTCTGAATAAATTATCAAAAGCTAAAAACGACACAACCCAAATTTTGCAGACTAGTGTAATTTGTAAGTTTTTTTTTTTTTTTTGCTTCCTTTTCCTTCCCGTATTTTCTTTTTTTCTTGATAGATTATAAATAAACAGCAAATAACAACGATATTCTTAGTTCATTTCATGTGTAATATGAAAATGCAAATTTACTGTAAATGCTGGCACATTTGTACGTATTTGAGAAAAGCGTTCTAGGTCTGAAGGGCTCACATTAAAATTACAGATTGAAGTAATGTTTTAAAAGATTTTCACTAGTGTCAAGAAATAATAACAGTCTACGTTTCAATTGATATCATGTTAACCCTATTATCGATAATAAGAACAACAGATGAATTGAGACCCTCTCACGCATTTAAAAAAAAAAACTCTAACAAGATGAGACGGACATTTCCAGAGCTCCAAAAATAGAACTCCACCGTACCTGGTGTACAGTAAAATCCAAACTTGATTCTCTAACAATACAATCGATACTAATTCTCTTTGGCAAACTCCAACTACCTTGCGCAACTACTGCACCACTCCAAAAAAATAATCTCTCTTTCATTCTACGACTTCATTTTTCAGTTTTTACGTCGTGCAAGAATTTTTTTTTCTGTTTGCGTATAATTAACGCTTAAGTTTGGTCTTTTAAAAAGTGCGTTGACACCGCGAGCGCTAATTGAACTGCTCGACAACGAGAAGCAGAGAGCGGACGGATCGACAAATTAATACTAAGGAAGTGACACGTGTTTACGACCGGCAGTAGTAAGACATATTTATTCCAGGAAAGTCTTTCATCACGGTGTTCAACCCGTTCCGGGAAATGACGAAAACAGACGAGGGCTTTTGTCTTCGATAGCGATTCTGGAAAATTTAAATATTATTAGACACGTTTCTCTCACTGGAAGTAATTCTTTGTTATAATGCGCATTTTAAAGCTTCTGTGATTTTAATAGTACGTTGAAATTTTAAACTGATAAATTACTAGCCAAGTATTGATCGTAATATAACTAGCCGTTTATTAAATTGAGCAGATTTCTGGAAATAGGTTTATCTAAATATAAAATGCATACTTATGCTTTTATTTGCTAAATAACCATATGAAGATCTTATTGTTAAATAGTTAGCCCATAAATATGTATTTTCGATTTTTAAAAAATGTAGATTCAAGAAAATTATTTCAAATATCACCACTTCAAATCTAATGTCATCAGTCTTATAATCCACATTAAGTATTTAAAAAATATAAAATGCTATAAACGGGCTTTAAAAAATAAATTACAGTTTTTGGAAGTTAAAACAGACTGACTTATTGCTGTTTATAAGTATTTGGGACGTTACAAAACCCACGCCATAGTACACGGTATAGAGAAAGTACCGAGGATTTAAACAATGAAGAACATGAAATTATAGTAAGCCTGTATGTCATCTTATTTTTTAAATAAGGTGTAGTTAAAAAAAGTCCGTTAGAAAAATAGATAGAATATTTTAAAAAGCTAAATATGTTTTATTGATGACTATAACTTATTGTTTTTTTACATAATGATTTTCTTTGAAAATCATTACATGGACACCGATCATTATTATTATTTTATTTTTTACTTCGTACGTTTTTTGTGCCATGCACAAATTCTCCACTTGCTTAACATTTCACGACGGGTTTTTCACTTCTTATAGAAATAAAAAGTACAGTAAGTAAGATAAAAAAGAATAAAGAATAAAAGGATTAATCTTAACGACATCGTATATTAATTCATCATTTTGCAAATATTTTTTGTTACTTTTATTTCCAAACAATAAAAATGCCCCAATACTTTCATAATAATCAGTAAATAGTAGTGATAGTTGGCCAAATTTCAATTAAAAGGAATCTTTTCTTTACCACAAACACATAAAAATATAGTATAGAATACAGGTTGCATACTTCTTTTACTACTGCTTTTCTGGTGTTGAAGAAGGGTGCGCCTTTTAAACCTCCCAAATCATATTCAACTTTTGACTGTGTGTGGTAGTTATACAGTTTTTTTTTTATTTTATTCGGTTATCATCACCAGATTTCTTTTCTTATTCTTTTTATTACTGTTGCTACTGCTATATTAACCTGTTGATCCCGCACTACACACTTTGGAGAAACTTTAATTTATCACTTACCAATATTTGCTTTCACATTTGAACTGAATTTACAGTTGAGTTCGCGTTATTAAAATATTTCAGATATTAATTAGTTTCGAGAAATACCCGTGTGGTTACACGATGACAAATTTAAAATAGAATCATTATTCCCGATAATCCTGATATATGATAGGGAGATTCGATTTGACATTTTCTGTTTGATAAATCGTTTCCACGCATCCGGTTATTCAAAAGATGTACGGCTTGTTTGATGAAAGAACCCAGCTCTCTCTTGGAGAGAAAATTATTAGTTTAATCGGTTGTGCAAATACTGCGTAGCGGATTTTAAAGCAGAAAATATTAATAGAATTTCGTGCCGTCTACTACGAAAACGTAGAAAATCCATCTACCTGCTTATTAAAATTGCGAATGTTCGATTCTGTTTGAATGCTGTTTACGAAATGTTTAATCAATGAAACACAAAGGGCTGAAATTAATTCCGAATATTGTGAAACTGGAATGGAATGATTGGCGTGTGCTGCAAAATCTGTACAAAATGATCTTATGAGATAAAATATATCAGATTTTTGAATAACGACAATAATGCAATCTGCCAGTGAGTGAACATAATTTTAAAGCATGGTTTGATTAAGGGCATACCCTAGTAGCACAATTAGTCCAAAAAACGTTTAAAACACGTTTTTTAACGTCAAAAACGTGTTTCCAACGTAATTTAAACGTTTTTTGAACTAGTTGAGCTACTAGGGTAGAGCCCTATAATTATGTTTGGCAAGGCAATTGAATATCGTTTTCCACTGTTGCATCCTGCTCGAAGATATAAACTTCAAACTTTATGCTTTAAACTTTAGTTAGTTACAATAACCTCATTCACCACGAGCAAAAGCCATGTAGTATCAGCTGTAAAGACTGAAGCATCTTTTGAACAATCTATGGAAACTCTCCTACTTTTCAACTAACGAAAATAAATTTCCTTTCAAAAAGTGTTGCCTCACCATCGCCGAGTGGCAGGCATACTTTTAAAAGGTAGACGGCTGATTTGAAGTTCCATCGTTCTGGCTTATCGCATGTCAGTCGATTTAACGGTCTGCAGTTTCCGATAATAGTCCTTGACCAAGTCACCACCATAAACTTGGTATAGGGTTGCCAGGTCGCCAAACCAAATAGCCGGACAGACCAGCCAGTTTGGCCGGACATTTGGGTAAAAAGGCCAGACAGCCTACAATATTGAGGATTTTGTTTCGGTATTAATAGGTACAACAAAAAAAAAGTATGTAAAATCAAGCGGTTTTGATTATTACCATGAACCTTGTTAAATTCTAATGAAATATAAATAACATTGAATGCCAAATCAGTTCAAGTACTTTATTACTAATCAGCCAAAGTCACCAGTAAAAAGCCTAACAAATGCCGGACGCCGTTAAGTTTGGCCGGACACTCAATCAAAAAGCCTATGTCCGGCTTTATCCGGACGCCTGGCAACGCTACCTTGGTAGATAACCCTTGCGTAGCTTTTTCGCACTATAACAGAACTTTAAAAGTGTATGCACCACAGGTTTCAATATCACTCTCTAAAAGTGGATACATGCTAAGTAGAGGAGAGGAGAACAGTTTATTGGTATTAATTGCTATTAATAACTGTCTCTATTTAGACAGTATATTTAACTTTTTTCAAAGGAAACTCGTCAAACTCGTATTTTTAAGACAAATGATAGCGGGCTTATGGCGATCAATAAGGCCTCTGTTTCGAAGTCTTTTTTTTTTTTTTATTTAAGTCTTTGTACAAACTCTGTTTCTTTTATAAAGTTCCTAACACAGTGAGAAATTGACAAGTATCGAACTGTGACTTTTTGTTATATACTTCAAAATGTGTTTGCAGGTCTCTTGTGTGTGACATTCTCGCACCATTTATTATATTTAAATCATGGGGAATTTTGAAAGAGCTCCATTTGATGATCGAAGATTTTAGCATATGAATAAGCAATGTTTGACACCACAGAGCATTTGTAACATGTTTTTATTGCACTTTATTTATATATTCTTTGGTAACTGTTGCACTTGATCGATTGTTTACCAGTGGTGAGCAGCTTATAAAATGGGTTGTGAAGATTGTTCTTTGACATCAGTAAACAATAAAGTCTGTTTACATCTATGCGACTTGGCTTGCTACTCATGAACATTTGGGATATTTTACTTTCGTCAGTATTATACCTATGCTAACATGACATTCTCCTCTAAAAGCTGCAACAGTAGGTATATGGCTTCTGTACTTTCAGAGGATTCGACGATAGTTAAAATTTTAATGAATAAAAATGTGGGAAATGTTTCATGATGTTACTTTATACGTTTTTATGCAATTATAATGTTTCTGAACATGAAATCATCGGAAAATGTAGATAGCAACCATTTTTTAGGGCGACAAAGAAGATCGAAAAAAGCTTGTATTTCATAAATTAGGATAAAGATATCATCTATCTCTTGTCATCATATAAACTGTATACGATTGTGCTCGTATCCAATCGTATACAGTTTATATGATGACGTCTGCCCCGAGAAGAAGACTTATTGACCAGATTTTCGAGTCTCATTCTCGGGCAGACGTCATCATATAAACTGTAAATGATTGGATATGAGAGGAGAGCGTGGCAGAGCTATATTATGACTGTCCCACGTTGTATCGTGGTTAAATAGGACAACACGTGGTAATCTGGAGCTTTCTGTCATTTGAATGGCCCAAGCAACTTTTCAAAAGACGTCCGTATCCTTGTTTATCTCTTCTCATGCGTTGTAATTTGCCATGAAAATAGCACAAAAATTTAAAAAATAATGGAAATTCTTGAGTCAGAGAGAGAATCGCAATCACACACACACACTCACACTAGTGTGTTTTTAGATTTCTCTTCTAAGATTATGTTGTTATATTTTTTCATTATGCACGTCACCTATACTCGTATTGTCATCAATCGTTTGAAATATATCGACATATATCGACATATATCGATTGCGGCAGATATAATACAACATATATCGGTTGATTGACGCATAAAAATTCTACTATATACTTACGCTAATGCCTCACTGACTGACTCTGCAACGATCGCGGTTGAACCAGTCCAGAAGAAAACTTTTACCAGCATTACTCCAAAAAGACTAGAGGGTTAGGCACAGAAAACCTAATATCTACACCATTTGTCCGATCCACTTGAAATTTTTTATAATTGTGTATAAAAATAAAGAAAAAATACTTTAAAAATCTGAAAATACACCCGTTCCCTAATTTTCTGCTATTTTTCGCTATTTTCATCTCTATTTTATTTTCGAGAGTAAAAAAAGTTAATCATTTGCGTGACAAAATTTGATGTCGCAAGTAACAATTACGTCATATTGAAGTCAAGGTTATCACACTTTGAAGGGAATATTGCGATTCCCCAATTCGTTTAAAATAGTGTTTCTAGATTATCCAGTTAACCTTTTTACAAAAATTTTCCCAGCTAAGCGAAATCTTTCGTACGCGAAAATTTTTTCCCGTTTTTAGAAGAAAGTGCAATTCCGATTTCGGTATAATAAAAATTGAATATGAAAATACTTATTTTAAGTAGACAAAGATTAAATATATAGAGTGTAGACATATTTCTGTCGAATTCTTTTTCCAGCGCCCGTTATAATTGACTTTACAACGGGCTTTGACTTCTAATATCAAATATTTTCTTTAAAATAGACTCTGTTTCTTGAATTAAAAGTACTTAACTATTTTGAGTTAACGACAGGAATCGTAAAATTTATTGCGTAAATACGAAACTGTAAAAAAAGTACAATCTTTAGTTTTATGTTTAGCCACAGATATCCAAGAGCTGTTCATCTGTGATATTAAATTTCAACGCAATTACGACGGTGGTGCTTCTTTGATGTTTAAAAAAATAAATAAGTAAAAACTTTCCAAAAATATTCGCTTTCCGATTTTAATCAGGAACTCCAAAGACACCTTTGAAATCTGTTGAAGATTAAATTTGGAGGCAAAGGCGTGTAATGCTGTTTAGAGAAATCACTAGTTCCTTCTAATGCTCAATTTAGAAAAAAGTTTCAAGTTCCCTGAACTTGAGAAAGAACTGGAAGTTATTTCAGCTAAAAATGTCTATAGAAAAAGAAGCATCCATTTATAGGTTGACTGGAAAGAGTAAAGAACGATTGCAAGCAGTCAAGGAGTAGTGTGAATGCAATAGCAATCAAGAAATAAATGTCAAAATTTAGATATAGCCTGTACCCTTATTATTTCGGTTTATTGGTTCTTGAAGTATACCGAACATTTAAAACCATAGTAAACAAATATGCACGTTTTTTGTGGATTTAACACGCTTACAAAAAATAGAAAAATTACATGGAATAGTTAATATTCACACCTCGTGATTCAAGGAATGTTATTAAATTTGTCGTGTATTAATCAAAATCGCACTAAACAAGGAAAGTCTTATTTGCTTAGGATCTTGCACATGAAACAATAAACAATGCTTCATAAACAAGGCATTAATTCAAATGTACGGAAGAGATGTGAACGAACACTCTAATAATTTAGAGAATTGCTGCTTTCTCATTAAAAAAAATCATTTATGTATGAAAAATATGGCGGGAGTTAGACAGACGACTCAGTCTTTCGTCACGCTTTCTTCAAGTCCGGAGCTGGGCTCGTCGAAAGATGACCGACCACCCGCTCAGTGGTTGCTTTGCAGTCGAGGCCCCTACTCATTGATAGTAAGCTGCGGGGCACTAGAGTTGCCCCTGGTATTTGGGCTATGGTTGTAGATATGTACCTGAAAATTAATCCAGACTTCTGGCTTATTAAGACATATCTTTCTTTGGAGACCATTTCACACAGATTCATGAGGCAACAGAGGTTACGAAAAAGCTGCTCTCTGAGCAGTGTTTTAACTTATATTAGCGCGGGTCACATGGTTTATGAAATAATCACATGTCCCGAAAATGGTGCATATATTGGTTATCAAAATGTCTCGGTCTCTTAGTCCCAGGAAATTCTTGTGAGGCTTGGTGACTTCGAGATGAAAAGCAGGGGAAAAGAGGAATAAATATCATTTCCTTTTTTTCTTAAATTTAGATCCCGAGACAAATCATTCGTTTGAAAACGAAAGTTGCTATGCCCCTACTGAATTTTGAATCAGAAGACATTTAAGTATATATATATATATACACACATATAAACGCTATTTCAACAATGTTATTTTTTTTGTAATATTTGCTAAATATTAGTAATATACCAGGAATATTTTCACTCAATAGCACGATTTCTAGCTAAATTATGATGTAATCGGTATATGATTAGTATGTATACTACTGTATTAAGAGAAAAAATTACGAGCCAATGTTTTCGCAATTTGTGCCTGCGATGTATACCCATTTTAATATTTTGGCCTGTTTGCAATTTATTTTAACAATAGACTAAATAGTAGTACTACACTGGAAACAATATCTGCTGAGTATGATATCCTGAATACTTGACAAATATTTCACAATTTTTATTACTGTGACATAAGAGCAACAGATTATTTTATCACCAGGAAGACAGAATATTGGAATTTTTTAAATCAAATTATTCTATGTGATTACATTTCATGACGTACAGAATTTAAAAATATTTTTGCAGACCATTACTTTATTTAAAATTGCCTTTATAGTGGTTATTCGCTTTTCCATAAGCAATTTCTACATCATACTTGCAATGTCATCATTTGGGGAAAAAGAATTATTTTCAAACAGACACATAAAAATCTAAATTAGTTTCTTTATAGAAGAACTAGAAAACTGTGTTTCTGAATTAAAAATACTTAAATAAATACCTTCATTCCTTAATGGTACGGAAACAAAAATAGTTTCTTAAATGAGAAGCGCTAAAATAAAATAAATTTTCTTGCATTTTTCCCCTCTCAATACCCTCAAGCCATTAATCCGAGATATTGAATTTCGATGTAATTAGTTCTTCAGTACTTCATTGATAGTTTTAAAGAAAGTTTACCGTAAATAGTAGATTTCCGATTTTAATCAGAATTCTCAAAGAAACCATTGAATGTGGCTGCAGATTAAATTTGGCGTCAAAGCCACATTATAGTGGCTAGAGAAATCTCTATTTCTCAGTTCGGAACTTCATTTAGAAACAAGTTTCTCAGCTCCAAAGCAGAAAAAAAGAGTTAAATGCATTTTCAACAAAAACTCTCTATATAGAAACAAGCAATTTTGTTTTGTAGGCTGACCAGGTAGGTAAAAGGTTATTTGTAAGTAATCACACACCCACACAGTGTATAAAATTCCATTGAAGCGATGTAGCTTGATAGTTTAGACTTTAGTTACTTAATTACTGCATCTGTGTGCGTGCAATTGTGCAAGATTTGTGAGAAATTAAAGTTTATTACAGCGCTGCATATCAAAGTAGAATAAAGAATTTAATCAATACGAAGTCACATATCAAAGTTAAATAAAGAATTTAATGATTTTTTTGAAGGACGAAAAGGCGAACATCCTCATGGTTACGAAACTTCTGGTCATTAAAGGTAACCAAAGCGTTCAAGCTGGTGACTACATGATAATTGCTTTGAGATTTCTAACTCCTATTTTTCTCTTCAAAAATTTGAAATATCAAGATTTTTGACCTACGTTTCTAACTTTTTAGCAAGGTTAGAATCATTTCATTTATTTCTCATATTTTGATATGGCCATGTTCGATAAAGAAAAATGTTTAGGATTGTTTACTCTTACGTCAGGAATGAGGTACAGCCATGAAGGTTCTTGGTTATTTTGATGAAATTTTTTTTATAGATAACAAACAATTCCTTCTAGAAACTAATGGGCTAAAAATCCTAGCCAGTTCAGAATTGACTTTACAAAGATATTGGCACATTATCTTGCGTTCGGCCTAAACTTATACACTCTAACAAGAAAAATTGGATACGATGCAAAGTTCTCAATAATAAGCAGAATAATAAAGGATTTTTATAGGAGATAAAATATGGGATACTGTGAAAGGGAACATAAGGCGAATTTTGTGTATGTATAAAATGTTCTGAAGAAGAGGATCGAATGTGCTAAAATATTAACATATTGCATATTGAGGGATAACCATTTTATGTACTGAAAAATTTCATCATTGTTACGTTCATAAGTAGGTGCAAAATGAACAGTTATTTTCTTTTGAAACAGTTTTAAAACGTAATATTTCATTTTAATATTAATAATCTACATCAAAATAGGATAATCAGCTCACTACCTGAGATAAAGTGTCCTTGCTCAACCAATGGCGTAGCAAGAAATTTTTCATAGGGGGGGGGCGGGAGGTTATGACTGCTGCAACTCACATATATGTATACGCGAGTGTGATACGGGAGTGAAGAATATACATTTTGTACGGTAAAAAAAATCCTCAGGGGGGGTGGCCCCCCCTATCCCTTCCCCCTTGGCTACGCCACTGTGCTCAGCAATTCCCTCCTGGAGCATTGAACTGTATTAATTATCTGTTGACGCTACCAGTCTGTGCCGTACAAATTTTGGAAATTATTTAATTTATGTGACTACATATTATAAACATTTGTATTTAAAAATAACATATTGACTATTAAAAGTAGTTTCATTTTTTTAGACATATTGACTTATTGTCAGACATGATTAATTAGATAAAATACGCGATTGACTGAATTAATGAAATGTGAAAGAATCACAATGAAGTGGTTGTGATAACATCTTAAAACCTGCTTTCTGTGATATAAAATCTTGCTTGGTATTCACATGCATTATATTAAAGCAAACCAAAGTGTTTTTCTGAGTTTAAAAAACAGAAAACTTTCTTTAGAATTAATTTGACGTAATTGGAAAAGACAACTTACATAGAGAAAAAAAATGCAATTTTTATAATAAGTAATTAAATATAATGAAGCGTAATAGTTTCTTTTACAAAACTTAATTAACATGCTAATCAAACTCTGATTTTTAAGGATTTTTCTTCACACAATTCATAAAAAGTAAATCGACTGGTAAGTTTTTGTTGCAGAACAAAAGAAGTAGAAAAAACACTTTTTTATTCTTCGTTAATATATGTTCACATAATAGATTATTCATTAGAAGTCTCATACTAATTTCAGCTTTTTAGCGACAACTCATTAGTACAGGGTGTCCAAAAAACTTTAATGACAGGTCAAAATATTCAGAAATCTCTTAGACAGAAAATTAAGATTTCAAATTCTTACTGTAATAGAATGCAATAGAATATAAATTTAAAAAATAAATGGTAATCAACAAATATTATGTTTAAGTATTTTAATTAGGAGATTATGTACGAAAATATACTTATTTAGTCCCCGTTAATAGCTTAATAACAATGCTTCAGAATAAAATAAAAATGCATGCCTCCAAACACAAATTTTCAGAAAAGTTTGCACTAACATCAACGTTATTGAAAAATCATCTTCGAATCTCTCATTTGGATGGTCTTTTATTTGACGTGGAAAAAACTTTGAAAAAAAAACTATCGAAAATACTTCTAGCCATCCAAGCCATCGAAGTTGCACTTTTTTCATCAGAAAAAATCGTCTGAAATCCTTTTACATCTGATTTTAACATTTTTAGTGTAAGCTTTAAAGTGGTGTGTTTTCAGGCTTATTTACACCAGATGAGGGGCGTTTTCATAATTAAGGCAATTTGTAGACAGCAATTAATATATATATATATATATATATATATATACAGGGGTCGCGCTGTCGATCACCAACGTCGCAAATTGCGAAAATAAAGTTGGTTTGACGAAGGAAAATACGTTTTGGCGAAAATATTGACAATTGCTTTCCTTAATGATGTCCGGAAAAATCTAATTTGGCAAATGAATTGGCGAAATGTTAAAAAGAGCCAGCGCAACCCCTGTATATATATATATATATATATATATATATATATATATATATATATTATTTAGTAAATATAAGATGAATGCCCCCCCTAGGCCAGCCATTGTTGTTATATAAATAAAGCATAAAATAAATGGTAATGCATGTACTGAACTATATATATATATAAATATCAGGGACTCGAACCGGAACTGAACCGAAAACCGGGAGAAACCGTTATTTGGTGAAAACCAGAACTGATCCGAAAAAAAAATATCGGTTTAATTCGGTTCGGTATATCTTCAATCATTTTGTTACTGTAACCAACTTATCAATATTTTCTCATTTAACGTCAACCATATAATTATCAACATTACATGTATGGTTTGTTTTCATTTCTCAGAGCCTTCCTCCCCTTAACGCATGTGTTAGGTCTGATTCGATTTCATCTAAATAGGAGAGAACGAAAGTTTAGCAACGCTCTTCTATCTTTAACTTGACCTAGCAATAAGCAGAATAGCTTATGAAATTCCAAACTGAAATAAAACAAAATGCATAACATCATAAAAAGACAGTGAGCCAAAATATAGCTTCAAAAATGGCCATCTCAAACTATCACCCCTTTCTCGTGTAGAAGCGTCTTGCTTGCAGTCGCTCTGCTTCAGCAAAATGGACGGTAGACATTGCTTCTCGATTTTCGGTTTTGATGTTCATTACTAATTTTCTATTTCAGTCTCGCATGAAACTACTTGTAGAAGGCATATTTAATTCTGTTGATGATAGAATTATATTTTTAGTACAAGTAAGAATGCGTATACAAAAAATAAAATTATTCATTCGGAACTGAACCGAAAACCGTTATTTTTGTCGGAACGGAAACCGGAACTGAACTGATATATTTTCTTTTAATTGGTCTGGAACGAATAAAATAGCCCTGCTATATTTACAGTATGCCCATTGAAATTCCTTGACACCCTCCAGAATTTTGGAAAGGCTGTTGTTGTATTCATAAAACTAGGCATAGTAAAGAAACCATGCACTGCTGAATGTAACAATCTACTACGCCTTCTGGTGGTAAACTGCGTAGTAAGCATTCCTGTCTCGAAAACGAAACGAGATATTAAAAAAGTGACTTAAACAGTTGTGTTAAAATGCTTAATATTTAAGCTAAAAATTGAAAATTTATGGACCTTTTGTTAAAACATTTTTGAGAAGGGGGGGCGGTTGAACCCCCAACCCCCCCTTGCGCCCCCTTGCCCCCCTTGCGCCACTGCATGTTGCACAAGTTGGAGCATAAAGAGCGTGATACGTTGGCACAAGCGTCCGATTTGAGTCGTTTAAGGTTCCGCAATGTTTGTAAAGGGTCGCATGCATTTCACGGCTGTATCCAGAAAAAAATGTCGCGGAGACTGCAAAAATTCCGGAGGGGGACCAAACGGGGGAATGCTGAATTTTTCGCAAAGAGACTTCATCATTATAATTCATTTGCAAACAAAATTTTAAATTTCGGCGGCAGGGGACCGTACCCCCACAGGTAAAAGTCCAGTGGAATCAGATCAGGCCCCGGTCCTGCGAAACATCTTGAGTCGTTGGTCGATATTTCGCCTAGAATTCTACCAAACCTGACTTTTGGTGAGGTCACAGTACTCACTGACCTCTCTTGTGCTGCATTTTGGATATGAGAGGCGTATTTCTAATCCTCATCCAACTGAACTTGCTGTTCTACCTTATCTGGTCTGCCAGATCGAGATCCACTAGTCGCATCTTCTTTTCCTTAAACATTTTACAAAAGTCAGGATTTTACAAAAGTTTGCTGAGGAAGACTGCAGGGAAACGGTGCCGGCTTAACCTTGCTGCTGATCGTGCCTTGCCTTCAAATTCACCGTACAGTAAAGCTATCTCACAATAGCAAGCTTTGGAGAATTGTTCCATGAGCATCAACGTACTACGAGCCAAGAAGATGTCTGGTAGTCTCAGGTAAACAGCGTGGCGTTTCTTACGTATTTGGATACTAAGAGAAATTCGAACACCAAGCGCAAGTTGCGTGTACTAGATGCAACTCTATACACTCTAGTCTATTCATAGAGACAGTCAGTACAAAGATGCAATCCTCGGGATACCACTGTGCCGCATTGCGGTGTCTTGCTTCACCGGAAATATAATCATTTCTTCTTCCTCCGTACAAATTTCGTGACGTCAAAGCTGTAGGAAATCGCGAGAATGCAAATGAGTTTTTCAACAGTTCTATTCTCCGCAGTAATGTCCACAAGGTGGCGGTTTTATGCATTAGCGCATGGCTATTTTACAATACCTAGAAACCAATTTTATGAATGTAGCAGCAGCCGTTCTGAGGTTAAGCGGGTGTCAAGGGACTTTAGTGGTCTCACAGGTGGCAAGGGACTGTATAGATAAACACACACACACACACACACACACACACACACACACATATATATATATATATATCTACAGGGTGTTTCGAAACTTGTGGGCAAAAACTTAAGGGGTGGTAGAGGAAACCTATACGGTTTAGAATCACAGAGGTGTGGGGTTGGAAACGTTGTTTTCATTTACATGTTAATAATCACTTTAATAGTCAATCTTGTAATCATTGTATAGTCAATCTTGTAATCACTGCATAATCCCTAATTTTGTAATTAATCCTCTTACATGAGGACGACGTTTTCGACCCCACACCGCTGTGATTCTAAACCGTATTGCCTCTGGGGGTGCCAATTTCAGGGGATTGGTTCCTCCTCTAGAATTGGCTCAAAATTAGGGGTACCCGAGCTCAGTCGGACTTCTTCCCACTGGGTCTCATTAAAATGGAAGCCGCCCCTTCCTCTCCTCGCCTACCTATATGGGGGATTTGGCACTGTCCAGCGGTTGTCAGAGGGCATTAGCAACAACAAAAATAAAAATAACACTTCTGAAATCGTCTTTTATAATTTTGATAAATTATTGACTACATTTTTTGAGTGTCATGGCAACACAGCTATTTAGGTCTGGTGAAATAATTAAAACCACTTATAGGCTTAAACCTTGTGAATTTTTACTCTTTTAATTATAAGGAATATATTGTTTTGAGTAAATATAAGGACATCAACCTTAGGTTATAATTTCAATTTATTAAATTAAAAATAGTGTCCTGCTACCACATATACACACACACACACACACACACGCACACACACATGATATGTTGAAAATAAATTTCTACTCCCTTGTACCGTGTAGAATTAAGTATAGTGATGTCAAACAAATTTCGGCATGCAAATATGGATGAGAAAGATGGATTTTGTCTATCTCTGAATTACTTTGCAGAGTGCTTAGAAAATTATAAATTTAAAAATTAATTTATTGTGGTATACGTCTGAAGGAGAAATTGTTTTAAAAAAAGAAGTTGAAACAAATATATTTTTAACAAGTTTTCGGAGAGCAACAAATTCACATTTGTTATATTTTGAAACTTGAGTTCCATAAATGATTGTTTATTATTATTACTATTACTATTATCATTAACAACTTACAGCAAGGAAATTTTATGAGCAACCCTTTTTTCCTTTTACATAGGGGTATGTGGAAAAAAAAAAAAAAAGTTCCCCCTTTCCAATTTGGTTTCAAGTTTCGAAAATACTCTTTCATTGTGTGTGTGTGCCTACTTTTCAAACCATACATACTTATGAATTTTCGATCACCTACTCTTGAAACCGGAGATACTTGTCAAATTTCGGGGGCCTACGTTTGAAACCGTACATACTTATGAAACTTCGAGCACCTACGCTTGAAACCGTACATACTTATGAAACTTCGAGCACCTACGCTTGAAACCGTACATACTTATGAAACTTCGAGCACTTACGCTTGAAACCGTAAGTACTCTGTCAAATTTCGAGCACCTACGTTTGAAACCGTACATACTTATAAAACTTCGATCACATATGATTCAAACCGTGCATACTTGTCGAATTTCGAGCACCTAAGTTTGAAACCGTACATACTTATGAATTTTCGAGCACCTACGCTTGAAACCGTTCATACTTATGAAACTTCGAGCACTACGCTTGAATTCGGAGGTACTTATCACATTCCGAGCGCCTACGTTTGAAACCGTACATACTTGCCAAACTTCACACTGTTAGCATCAGTAATTTCGGCAATAGGCGAAATATTGACATACGCAAAAACGGTGAGAAAAAGCTAAAAAATAGCTATCTAAAAATCAAGCTAAAAAATGAATAAATAAATTTCGCGCTTTGAGTCATCAGAAACAGATTTTTCTGGAAGAATGCTTTTCCGATTTACATGTCCAAATAAATAAACTTATAGCAATTTCTACGAATTATTTCTTCCCCTTAACTTACGAATTCCTTGCATCATTGCCCCTTGGTGAAACAATTCTTACCGTCTCCTCAAACTATCGAATCCTTTTACATGCATTATGCATCCATGAAACAATTTATTCCATAAGTACTTTATAACGGTCTCTATTCTGGGATTTTAAGGAGTTCGAAAGGTTTCCAAGATATATTTTGAGATGAACCTAACTATTAAGCATGATTAATACCGATACAAAATAATAAGGATTCTTTGTAAAAATTATGTCTCGTCTGCATAGTTTTAACTCTTTAGTGGTATGGAAAACGTACCACATATTCAAGCTTTTCTAACACATTACGTGCTAGTGTGGTTTGATTGCCTTAAGTTATTTAGCCACTTTACCACTGTATTGATAATTACTAAGAAAAAAATATTGTTTGCATTTTGACTGCAATTCTTTGCTTTCTAAATATAAATAATTTTGTTTTGCGGATTAAAAAAAAAAAAGAAAAGAAAAAAAAAGAAAAAAAAAACGTTTTGCGCATCAAAGAGTTAAGGGAAGAAAATAATGCAAGGGGCACAAAATATCTTAAATGATTCGTATATATTTGGATAGTATTACTTAACATACATGCTACATTTAACTGATTCTTTTTTGGATAAGATATGTTTTCTCATTAGATAAATATCAAGTTAACGAGCTTATTTTTCAAAAATTGTTCAATTTTTTATTTGTTTGTGTGATTATGGCAACGCTACGCTAGGACGATCTACCAAGGATGGGGGTTGCCTTGGTAGGAGGACTTTCTAAGGAGTTCTAAAGCGTATTCACATTCCATCTGGAGAAAACCTACCAAATTTACAGACCGACAGCTGCGCGATGGGACCCGAACCCGGGACCTTCACAGTTCGGACGTCTGATATTTTCAGTGACATAACCACTGTGCCATGGTGAGGCGCTGTCAAATTGTTCAAATTACATTTCTGTAGTGGCGTACACAATAGCCCAGGGTTGGGTGTTGAAATCCCCTGCTGTCGTAAAACGTTTAACATAATTTTAATTGCATAAAGCTTAACACTGTCAAAAAGATTTTAACATAAAAATTAACATAAGTCCGTATGTACAGGGTGTCCCAAAAAGGTGATAACGCGCTTTAATTCTTTATCTGTTAGAGATAATTTGTCTATAGAAATTTGAAAAAAAAAAGAAACTTTTAAAACAAGGGAAGAAAAAGACTAAATTTAGGAAAAATTCCTCTCGTTAATTTTAAAAAACCTACACTCTTTAGATATTTATATTACCTTCTTTTAAAAAAAAATTCCAGTTAGTAAAATGTGCCCCATACACTAATAGGGTGATGTACAAAATTCGAGAATTATACCTTAAAATGTGTCAGGGAAATGAAGATAAATACATGCTGACTTGAATCACTTTTCAATGGCCAATGAAAAGGGAATAATCACGTCGGATGATCGTACTTTAGGTGTCGTACAGAAATTACAAAGGAAAGATAAATTTCACTCCATCAATAACAGATTCAAGCAAAGTTTTGTAATTTCGGACCTTGACTAGCAGGAATAGGTAAGAATTTGATCTTGCAAATTAATAAAATCACACCTACTTAGCAATGCATGAAAATATGTCATTTTGGGAAGGAAAAACATCTATTTTTAACGGAACAAACAGGTCGTTTACTTGCTGCTGGGTTTGGGTATTTGTGTTATGAAAAGCCTACACGAGGGGCATCTGTCTATGAGTGGGGTCGCCTTGATCGGAGGACTTTTTAGGGGTTCTAACTCGTATTCACGTTACATCCGTAGAAAACCGACCAAAATTACAGACTGTTGAATCGATAGTCGTGCGGCCAGCCCGAACGCAAGAACTTCACGTATCAGCTGTGTACCATGTGGAGTGTCTTTACCGCTTGGATATGTGGGTTTTACTTATTGTTGGATACTTATTATTTAACCCTTTGAGGCGCAACCCTTTCCCAATTCTGAAAAAAAAGGCAGCCGTTGCCATCACTCGACTTAACTACCAGCAAGATGGTGGACGATCGAAACGTTCATCGCATGCCACAGATCTAGAGACCCTTTTTTGACGCAGCTGGCACAAGAAACTAACAAAACTAAAAACTAAGCACAAAACTAAAAACTAAGCACATTAAAAAATTAAATTTAAAAAAAAAATATATTGAGTACACTTTTAGATTTTTGTGAATTTAAAACGTGAGTTTTACTCTCCCCCCCCCAGTGTTATTAAAAACGCTTATTATAGCTAATGCACTGTATGGTAGGTTACTACATCATAGTACTTCGTCACTCGCACGTGCGGTCGGCCAAATATCCTTTGGAACCGCACTCGAGAAAAGACGCGGAGAGAATTGCGGGAGAAGTAAGGCGCTGCTCATATCACTCCGTTCGCACATATTCAGTGTGCTCTCAGGTACGATTTTTTTGCTGTGATCTGTTCCGGATTCTCTCTCTTGGTCTGTTATGTCCGGTTAGTTAATCCATTTTTTTCATTTTCTTATTACTTTCTTTATTTTTATCATTTTCATTACAGCAATATTTACGAAGTGTAAATAATTAAGATAGGAGTAAAATAAGTGTTTTGGAGCTAAAACAATGACATTTTTCAATATTATCCTTAAAAAAAATTGAAATGAAAAATCAAGACAACACCTTTGCAAAAACTTATCTTTTTGACGAAATGTAGGACCAAGGATTACTTGTTTTCTTTCAGTTGCATGCACTGTTTTCCTGCTTTGCTAGAAATGCAAATATATTTTAAATTGTGAGGTACGTCGTATCTGCATATTTAATTTTCGAAATTTATTTTGTGAACCTCCATTTAAATAACCCACGAGGCGCCACTGTTCCAGAATAAAAAACTGAAAAATCCTTTTCATTTTGAAAAGAATGTATTAAATTAAAAGATTTCTGGACAAAGCTGAGGGGCATGCTCACTTCCACCCTCCCCGCTACGCTACGCCTATGGGAAAAGAAAATATTTCACAGGAAATTATGTGTATCTTAAAAATATAAAATATTTTAATATTCTTCAGTATAATTTAGAAAATTTTAAATTATTAGAATAGACAAATTCTAGGTTGAAACATGAGTGTTTTTTTCTTATGTGGAATTTCCAGTGAGAAAAACAGCAACTTTTACTTATTCGTACTGCGCTGTCACTAATTTTTAAATTACTGTTCTCTATGCTTCATTTCCTGAGCAAATAATAATTTATTGTGCTGCATTAGTAGCACAATAAATTATTGTTTATTGTGCTCTGTTATCCTGAGCAAATAATAATTTATTGTGCTGCATTAGTAGTCTTAAAATGTTAAACTGATCTCAATGCTTTCCGACTGTTTCAGAAATTAATATAGAGTGGTGGCTCCATCTATGTACACTAGGAAGCAATGAACTTTTCCTCATCAAAAGAAGTTTCGTAAATTTGCGGATGTTCATGCTCTTCTTTGTCTCTCAGGGTCGCACACTGGATTTTTGGCTGGGGAAAGGGGGGGGGGGCAACTTTTATGGATGTTCCAGATTGTCAAAAATCAGTGATGAAACACATCGTTTTCATTAGATGGAATTCATCAAAACTCGTCCCATCTAGTTCCCTAAGAATACACTATACAGTACAGGAAGCAGGGACGTAACCAGAAAAAAATTTCGGGGAGGGTCCAAAAATTTCGGAGGGGTTCCAAACGCTGAAAAAGGGAGAATTTTCCACAGAAAGATTTCATCATTATTATTTTACAAAAAAAAATCGAAATTTCGGGAGGGGTCCAGACCCCCTGGACCAACCCCCTGGGTACGTCCTTGACAGGAAGGAAGGTATAGGAAGGAAAGTAATAGTTGTTCAGTTTTGAGAACAAGATGGTGTTTTATACTCGCTTTAAGTTCGTTTTTGAAAGTTGAGGAAAACGAGAAAAAAATTTCTTTTTTTATTTATTAGAACTGAAACTATTACTACCTATTTTTGGAATTATTTTATTTACTATACACAGAGGATAATAATCAACCGAAAAAAAAAATCAAAGCCGATGGGGGGGCGGACCACTTCCCCCCCCCTCTTGTGTGCGCCACTGCTTACACTAGAAGATGATTTAGAATTTATAATCATGAAAATTGGCCTCATATCCATATTTGAAAATGTCATATTATTTAGTTATTTATTTATTTTTGGAGTGGAGATAGTCTTACAAAAAAATAAATTTCGCAATAAAAATTGCCATTGCCATACCTATTAAATGAAAGATGCGGCAGGAAAGAGTAGATGTAAATAGCAGGGGGAATAGAAAAAATAATGGAGACGAAAAATATTAAATTTGTAGTTGAGACAAAAAAAAAAAAAATAGAAAGGATGATGATAATAATAATAATAATAATGTAACCGACGCCTTTAAAAAAAAAAAAAACGGTAGAGAAAATTCAAATATCTCGTAAATTCAAGGCACAAAACTGTGTAGGAAATATATTCGGAACCACTCGCTGGTTCGTAAAATTGCAAATATACGTTAAAAAAGAGGTTCGTAAAAACGAGAGCTGACTGTAATAGTATATAATGAAGTTTGCTTGTAAAGTTAAAAAAAAAAAAAAAAGGAAGACAGTTAAACGTGCAAAAAACAAGGCACGAAGAACGTTAGACAGAAAAAAAAAAATGATCCAGCGAAATTGAAATCGTAAATTTTCCCATGAAATGTTAAATTGTTTTTCCCTTTAAAATTTGAATACGGCACTATTTTTTTCTAGGTATTTTACACTTTTCGAAATTGCAAATGTTTGATTTTTCTTTAGAATTGTGCAGACTTTGGATCTCTTATCATAACATTCTTTCGCTTTGTCATCTAGTTTTTCAACTCGTGTTTCCAAATCTGTAAGAACGTAGGCTTTAGCGGAACACTTTAGAATTTGATAAATCTGGCCTTCGCTGCTTATTTCATTTTTCGTGAAGTGTCCTATCGTATTACTCTCTTTTGCCAGGAGTCGGTTTCAAGGTAAAGCGTGAGTATTCTTGGGGATAACTGTTTCAGGGTTCAGATCCATATTCAGAAAAAAAAAAAAAATGTTTTCTAACTTAGACGTTTTTGAAATATTACAGCTTCCTAAAATAAAAAGAAATCGTAAGTTATGAAAATGATTGCACTAGCCGAAGACTTAAAGAAAAGAAATATTCATTAAAGGAAATGTCGAATTCTTGTATCTAGTTATCTGTATTTCTCTCTTTCTCTCACTACACATAGATGTATTATATCTGTGTGTGTGCATATGTAATATTTTGAGGGATGTTTGTATCAAAATTTCTTTTCTAATACTTCGTGTTTCAAATTTCTGTTCTCAAATCATTACTTTGACTGTAAGCTGGCTTTCTCCACAATACACAGAATCTTCCGCACCTTCTTTACTCCCCACCCAACCAGATATTTATGGCGAGTCTGATCGCCGAAGACTACAAACTGTAAGTACTCAATTTTTGTATCAGTAAACATGTCTTACATCGGAAAACATAGAAAAGAGGATATTATTAAATTAATGCGTGAACTGGATTTAAAGATCCCCGATAACCCAACTATTGCTAAAATGAAACATATTATTATTAGTGATGCGAAGTATGATGAAGAATTCACAAAATCTGTTCTCAGTAACATTGCGGCAGACCGCGAAAGCGAAGAAAAGATTGCGCGGGAAAAATTAGAACAGGAGAAATTAGAACGTGAATTCCAATTGGAACAATTAAAATCAAAAAATTATGAGAAGGGTAACAGTACAGAACCTTTTGTAATCCAAAACAAAATAGATCTTACAAAAATAATCAAAAGTTTCGATTCGAAGGATCCAAAAGCAGACATTAGCACGTATCTCGCTCTCTTTGAGAGGCAAGCCACAAGAGTCGAAATTAAAAAAGATGATTGGGTCACGCACTTATTCGGATTTTTACCCCTAGACATCGCGCAAATCATAACTCGAGAACCTGAAAATGTTTCAAATGATTATGATCACATTAAAGCAGTATTGCTGAAAAGATTTAAATTAACTGCAGAACAGTTTAGACAAAAGTTATTTTTTCATAAAAAAGAAAGTTCTTGTTCTTGGCGAGAATTCGCTTTCGAACTTAACCATTATTTTGAAGAATGGATTCATGGCGTTAATGTTAAAGATTTCACTGGTCTTTGTGAACTGATAGTTTCTGACCAGATTAAAAGAAGAGTGCCACAAGAGGTTAAAGAACATTTTATAGATAACTGGCATAAGTGGAACACTAGGGAGGAAATAGTGGAAAAGTTAGAAGAATATGAATCAGCTCGTGTTTTATCTAATAAAACATTTCCTAAAATAGTGAATAGAGAAAATGATACGTTTTCTAGCCCCGTGCCAGGGAAAGATAATAGAAATTTTGGAGCTACTAGGAAAAAATGTTATGCTTGTAATAGTTATTCACACAAAATTGCAGAATGTAAATATAGGTTCAGGAACGATAATTTTGATCGTACAGGTGAAGGTAAACGAAAAATTGTTAATCAAATGGTTGTAGAAGAGCCAGGCAAAACAGAAAGTAAAAATAGATCCAGATCTGAAAGGTATGATCGAGCAAAGTATCGTTATAGAAATAAAGCTGAATCGGAGGTAGAGAAACAAAACTGTGGAATCATCTGGTAATAAAATTGAGAAATATGTTAATATTTTTAATTTGGATGTGAAAGCGTTAATTGATACTGGTTCCGAAGTAACTTTGATTGACCAGAATATTTATGAAAAGATGGGATCTCCTATTTTATCCAGTACAGATATTCATTTGTGTGGTATCGATTCTGAAAGAGTTTCACCCATTGGTTTCTTTAATTCTAAAATAGTGATTGACAGTTGTACAGTATATACTAATGTTTATGTTATGAAGCATATGCGCTTTAGTGCAGTCATTGGAATGGATGTAATATCGAAACTAGAATTTAATTTTGTGCAAGGGAATGTTAACGTAAAAAGTGCAGCCATGATTGACGTAGTCTATCCTACCAAACGAGTTACTAATTTAGGTAAATACCTTTACTCGACACCTAATTTCGAACCAGATGTACTTCCGGTTACTTGTAAACAACAGTCTCTCGGGTTGCAAATGTCAAAGATCGAGACTGATCAGTGTTTGAATATTTCCCCATTCGTTGCATGCTCCCAAAATGCTGAATCTTTTGAAGCATGTGAGAGAGTACCAGATGAACTTCCTATACAAACTGACTTTTTGGCCTTGTTCGTGGAAACACCCCCGGAAGAGATTATTGATGTTAGTCACATAATTAATCCACGTTTGAGAGGAGAAGTGATAAACATTGTTAAGAGTTACAAACCACAAAAAACTAAAAGTACGGACGTTAAAATGAGTATAATTCTGACAGACGAAATTCCTATTTGTCAGCGTCCCCGTAGATTGCCGTATAATGAACAAATAATTGTAGAAAACCAAATTCAGGATTGGCTCGAGGAAAAAATTATTCAGCCAAGTTGTTCTGACTTTGCAGCACCCATAGTCTTAATTAAGAAAAAAGACGGCAGTTCGCGATTGTGTGTCGATTTCCGCAAATTAAATAAGAAAATTGTTAGGGATCATTTCCCACTTCCACTTATCGAAGATGTGTTGGATCGGTTACAGGACGCAGAAGTCTTCAGCACGTTAGATTTGTAAAATGCTTTTTTTTCATGTAGACATAGAAAAAAATAGTACAAAGTACACCTCTTTCGTGACTCACGAGGGGCAGTACGAATTTCTAAAAGTTCCCTTCGGGTTGTCAAATAGCCCGTGCGTGTTCCAAAGATACATTTACCATATTTTTAAAGACCTTCTGAAAGACCGCGTCATTCTGATTTACTTAGACGACTTGATCATACCATCCAAAAACGAAGAAGAGGGGATTAAGAAACTGCAACTTGCTTTAAAAACCGCTTCAGAATTCGGATTAGAACTGAACTTGAAAAAATGTCAGTTTCTTAAGCGGAAGATAGAATTCTTGGGTTACATCATAGAACGTGGAACGATCAAACCATCTCCTGCGAAGATAATGGCTGTTCAGAATTTCCCACAACCAAAAAACATTAGGCAAATCCAAAGTTTTTTAGGCTTAACAGGGTATTTTCGAAAATTCGTCAAAGACTACGCCAAAATCGCCAAACCCCTTAGTGACTTGCTTAGAGATAGCAAAGAGTTCCGTTTTGGAATAGAGCAAAAGCATGCGTTCGAAGAACTGAAAAAAGCATTAGTGAACGACCCAGTATTACATCTTTACAGACAAGGTCAGGAATTAGAACTTCACACGGACGCCAGTAGTTTCGGATTCGGCGCAATTTTACTACAGTTAGGGAAGGATAATAAAATGCATCCGATACACTACATGAGCAAAAAGACCTCAGAACAGCAGGAAAAGTATTCCAGTTACGAGCTAGAGCTTTTAGCGGTGGTCGAAGCATTGAAAAAATTCAGACCTTACTTGTTAGGCACCAAATTCACAATAGTGACAGACTGTCAAGCGTTCCAGAAAACGATGAGTAGAAAAGAATTGTCTCCGAGATTAGCCAGGTGGTCAATGCTACTGGAAGATTTTGATTATGAGGTAGTCCATCGTCCAGGTTCACAGATGAAACACGCTGACGCACTCAGCAGAAACGTCTCAGTATTAGTATCAGAACCTCTGACGGCTGATATGACTCATAAAATTGCAGCTGCACAACGAGAAGATGAACATTGCGAATTGCTAAAGGAATTAGTTGCCTTGGGAAAAGAAGATAACTATTTCATCAAGAATAACGTGCTATACAAATACGAAGCTGGTAGAGAGTTACTCGTAGTACCGGCAGAGATGGAGTTACAAGTGATTAAGAAAATTCATGGCAATGGACATTTCGCTACATCTAAAACTTTAGAACTGGTCAAACGAGATTTTCATGTCAATGGTCTGAGAAAGAAAGTCGAAGCTGTTATAACCAACTGTTTAGAATGCATTTTATGTAATAAAAAGCAAGGAAAGGGTGAAGGATACTTGAATCCTATCCCGAAAGAAGAGGTACCCTTGAGTACTTATCATATAGACTTTATCGGACCGTTACCATCTACAAACAAAAATTACAAACATGTTTTAAGTGTGGTGGACGCATTCACAAAATTTGTCTGGTTGTATCCAGTCAAATCAACCAGTACTCATGATGCCCTCGAGAAGCTGAAATTGCAGCAGACGACGTTTGGGAACCCTGAAAGAATTATTTCAGACAGAGGAAGCGCCTTCAGCTCAAAAGAATTTGCTGACTATTGTGAAGCGGAAGGCATCAAACACATTCAAATAACCACAGGAATTCCAAGAGGAAATGGCCAGGTGGAGCGGATTCATAAAACTTTAATACCAGTGCTATCTAAATTGTCAATCAAAGACCCGACAAAGTGGTACAAATATGTCAGCTCCGTTCAAAGAATTTTGAACAGTACCACCGCCAGAAGTATCAAAACTAGCCCATTTGAATTATTGACAGGGGTTAGGATGAAGAACAAAGAAGACCTGAAAATTAACGAAGTCTTAAACGAAGAATACCAGAGAAGTTTTTTGGAGGAGAGAAATTCCTTAAGGGAAGAGGCTAAAAAAAATATCCTCAAAATGCAACAAGAAAATAAGAAAGGTTATGATAAGAAAAGAAAGAGAGCAGTAGAGTACAAATTAGGCGACTTAGTAGCAATCCAGAGGACACAGTTCGGGACTGGTTTGAAGCTACGACTGAAATATTTTGGCCCCTACAAAATAACGAAGGTCAAAGGACATGACAGATACGACGTCGAAAAAGTGGGACGTCATGAGGGTCCTAACATCACAAGTTCTGCGGCAGATCACATGAAACCGTGGAGCAGACTGTAGAACTTTTCATATTTCTAATGACCTGTAAATAATGTATTTTTCTTTTCTTTTTTTTAAGTGTTTATTTCAGATATCCTTATAGTCCTGGGCGGTGAGGACACCGCAGGTCAGATGGCCGAGCCTGTAGAACCCGAAGTTTCCATAAGAGCGCAGCTGCTGAAAGGGGCTGAGAGATCATTCACCCCTTCCTTTGAGACCCCCCCAGGAGTGGGAGGTCACGTGGTGTTTTGTTTTTCGTTGGCTGGCGAATTCGGAAGAAGCGAGCCGTTAGTTAGAGTGAAGTTGACGGAGAGAGACGTTCGGAGATATTGAACGATGATGGAACTTTTCGTGCATGCCTAGGTGGCTTGTTTTATTGTTACTTCTGAAGAAGTGAATCCTGTGTGGATGATATTTTGTTAACGTACCTAAGTGGTGTAAAAGACTTCTAGTATAACTTTGTAAATAGAAGATTTATTAAATGTGTGTGTGTGATCCTTCGACTCATCATTGAGTTATGTCCTGCTTTTAATTAGAAACGCATAACAGTAATTCGTCAACTCATAGGGTCAGCATACGACCCCTCTACATTTATTTACTTTTTTAACTTTCAAAATTGTAAAGAAAGAAAAAAAAAGAAACGTGTTAAATATATGTATCTATGGTCAAACTAAGAACAATATTTTGAGCAATTGTGAACCATTGTAAACTAACTGCTTTTATATTGTATAACACTGATGTATTTTATCAATTGTAATCCAAAAATTGTGCTGTAAAAAAAATAAATAAAAATGAGGGAAACCGCTGCTTGCTGGACCTGAGCCTGGGGCTAGGGTTCAGCAGGACAGTAGGACACTTCAGGAACTAAAACAGGGCTTAAACCAAATAGGTAGCCCGTTCCTGAAGGTAATATCCTATAGTATCCCCACCCAACCCTCATCTTCGGTGAAAAGTGGAGACTAAATTAATTAATTAATTTTTTTTTGGTAACCAGCTAATGGAACTGCCATGTTTCTTCTCAGGTGATCATGTGGTCGTGACGTAAGCCGTCAATCATCGAGTATGATTTTCTGAATCCGAAAAGACTCGGACATTCGAATTTTTTGGCCAACTGCCATGAAGACACGTACTAGCCCCGAGTAGCGTCCATTTCGATTGTACTTACGTCTGCCTTGTATTTTTCCTATGTTTGCTTTTTAAGAAATAAATAAATTAAGTTCTAGTCCAACGTGTCCCGTCAGTATTAAAGTATTGCGAAAATCCTTCATATATATATTTATAAGCGTCAGTTTTCGATTTGTGGGGCCTGATGTGCATAAGCGTTGCTTACTAACTTTGTTTAATTGTTTTATATCATTCTCATTATTTTATTGTTTAATTGGCTTTGCTACACTTTGCATTGTTATATAGTGATTAAATGGCTATTGCTCTATTTCTTTTATTAATTATTGATTTATTGGTTATATATTTGATTACCTTGATGGAATATGAATTGTATTATTGTTTCGTTCGTTTGTTTATTTTACTATATAATATATATATACATACAGATCATGAGACTAAATACACTATCAATGATTATTGTTTTTTGATCTTATGAAAAATAGTTGCGAAGTTTAATTTTGTACCAGAAATTTTTTGGGTTATTCTTATTAGCGCTTTACAGTCATTTTTCAAAATTCTATAAAACTCTAATATAATTTGTTGAATTACTGTAATCTCAAAAGTGGCGATTAATCCTTTTTTTGTACTTTTTTTCTCAAATCAACCAACTATCTTCAGTAAAAAGAATTAAATTCTTTATATGCGAATTTTTTCAGCATTTAGAAGTTTTGTTGTTACTAATGTTTTTTCATGTTGTATGAAACATATAGATTTCTTTATGAGTGTCGTTATGTAGTGAACACTGAAATCTATTGCCTCTACATGCTCATTGTTTAAAGTGCGAAGTATTCAGTATTCAGAAATATATTATATACAAGATTGTTTTACGAATGCTTCATAACACTCGCATGTACACATGGTTTATAAGATTGCATCAACCTATGAAAAGTTATTCTGAAATTTGTCGTATACCTTTATGCTGGTAAGCTGTTCAAAAGTTACATGATTTTTTTTCCTAAAAATTGGCCCAAAAGTGACAGTCATTTTCGTACATTTCTTTTTTTTTCATCTACAATTAAATTACTAATTCTTAAATACTTTTCCTTATGAACATTTAATAATTAGTAATATATTTAGACATGAAGTACTCTAATAGTTTAAACCGAAAGAAGTAGTTATTAAAAATGCTATTATATTTTAATCAATTTTGTTTCCACTTGGAAAATTTTTGAGCAAAAGTTCATTTCTACGAATTTTAATCCTGAGTACTTGCGTGAAGTTTCCGAGTATTTAATTACAAAAGGGGTAAACATTTTCGCCGAGCCATTACACGCGAAATTAGATTCTTGGAAACAACTTTGTCAAGGGCATTATTCAATGTCCTCTGGATCATTAGGTAGATGGAAGTTTTGATAGGAATTTAGTTTGGAAAATATTCCCTGGGAAATGTCGCAAACTCAAGTAATGTTTGAGGCTGGGGGAGTTATTTGAAAGCGCGTGTGTGATCAATAGAGATATCATGGACGTTTTCCTGGTATAAGTTAATTTTTATGAATGGTTTTTATTTATTCGAAGAAGAAAATATATTTTTAGAAGAACTATTGTGAAAGAAAGAAATTTTATGAAACTTAACCCTTTGAGGCGCAACCCTTTCCCAATGCTGAAAAAAGGGCAGCCGTTGCCATTGCTCGACCCTTTTTTGACGGCAGCTGGCTGTGCGCGCACAGCCAGCTGCCGTCAAAAAAGGATCTCTAGATCTGTGGCACGCGATGAACATTTCGATCGTCTGCCATCTTTTTGGTAGTTAAGTCGAGCGATGGCAACGTCTGCCCTTTTTTCAGCCTTGGGCAATCTATCCAGCTGTACTCGCGTTCTTCCATTTTTCAGCAGATGTCAGTGCTGTTAAAAATAATCGTGACCATTTATTTTATGACGGGAAATGACGTGCTAAAAAGTAAAGGATTCTCGTAGAGCTATGTCATCCGCAACTATTTTTATAGAAATCAAATCTATTCTTCGTGACTGGCAGCAGTGAAAACGTCAGAGTTTGGTGTTCTCAGAGCGGGAACACTGCGCGTTAAAGGGTTAAAGCAGAAAAATTTCTGTGCAGTAAAAAACTTTGATTTCGAGAACATTGAAAGGGGCTTTCGCGTCTGTCTACCTGTCTTTGAACTCACATATTGTCAATAATGTGAAGAAAGAAATCTTATAAATCTTTAAAACATTACAATTGTTTTTAATTCTCTTCAAAATTGGTTTTGAGGAACATTGAAGGGAGACTTTGTTCTCAGCCACCTAACCAAGATCGAGTGTATAAGACACTGAACATGAAGACGGCTGAAGGGTGAAGGTCCAGCGTACTGGCCTACCACGAGGCTGTCGGTCTGGTCCAAGAATCTAACGGTCTGGTCTTTTGGGATGTTTTCTCGATGTAACTTAAATACGCGTCAGAGCACCTGAAAAAGTCCTCCCCCCATGGCATCTCCCACCATGCTCCCAAGTTACTTTGCTTTAAACAACACAAACAAACAAACTTTTGTCAGTTTAATATCCGCATTTAATATGAAAGAAAGGAAATTGACTTGTATTTTAAAGAACATTGAAAAGGGATTTTGTATTTGTCTACCTTTTCTCAATCTAACATACAAAAATAGGGTTTCCATAACCTTTAGTTATGTTAATATATTTCTGCACAATATTTTCCATCGGAAGACGATGAATGTATTTTTTATACTTCTTCTGCAAGAGGACAGAACGAGTTCCATAGAATTATAGTCTGACGGCAATAATTATTGGAAATGAAAAAAAATTAATATCCCGAAAGAGTATGGACCACGAGTCAGGTACAGACCGTCTTAGAATTGTCACAACCCTTCACATCGGTGAAGAAAGTTTGGAGCAGTCTAGGAGAATAAGGCTTAAAAAGCTCTATATTCCCAGAGTAAGACAGCTGTTTGACCGCAAGCTCTCTGAATATACTGTTGACTGGGTTCGAGAGAACAGAGTCGACTACTGTGTGGAAAAGGTGACTGAGACTATGTGGGCGAGTTGTGCTCGGAGTAGCCGGCCCACTGGCAGCGGAGACCACCGGCCGAGGCATGTGAATTCGTGGTGGACGCTCGAGTTAGCGATCCACCGGAGGATGGTGACAGCGAAACGGAGGAAGTTCCAACGCTGCACCGATGATTCCGACCGTAGGAAGGTTCTGGAAATTGCCTATAGGAAGGAAAAAGCTCTATTTAATAGAGCAGTAAGACGAGCAAAATGGGACTACTGCAAACAGTATCTCGATGCAGTCGATCCTAGGCAACCTTTCGGGGCTCATTACGGTTGGGTAAAGGGGAAAAGAAACTCCCCTTTCCTCCTAGGTGCCATCACAGGGGATGGTACCTCGAATACGCATGCGGAAGCCATAGGTAATCTATTCAGACACCACTTCCCGCAGGACGTCCCGGAGGATGATACCCCGGAACAGAGGAAAATAAGAGCGCCAAAGCAGAATCTCGGAGACGACGATCCACCGTTCACCATGAAGGAATTTGAAGCAGCTCTGGGCACTCTTAACAAGGGCAAAGCTCCGGGCCTGGACGGAATACCTCTAGAGATTGTTCAGTTGGCCTTCGAGGCCAACAAAGAACTGTTCTTGGAGATCTTTAATAAATGCCTCGAGCTAGGCACATTCTCTCCTGTACCCCTCGGACAGTTCGGACCCCTCGAGCTATCGACCGATTTGTCTCCTGTCTGCATGGAGTAAAGTCTTAGACAGACTGGTGGTAGAGCGCCTCCAGCACTACCTCCATAAAGGTAGTCACCTGGCAAGAACCCAATTCGGGTTTACACCGGGGACAGGTGCGGAGGAAGCCATCTCTGCTATCTATAAGTCTTTCGAGGTCAACGGGGCTCTGGGAAACGACACTTGTCTCATTTCCTTAGACGTTAAAAGCGCCTTCAATAATGTATGGTGGCCTTCCACACTTTACCTGTTGGGTCAGACAGGGTGCCCGAAAAATCTGTACAGGATGGTAAGCAGTTTCCTTACAATAAGAGAAGTAGTCTACCGTTCAGTCGGATCGGAGATTGTCCACAGCTACAACAGAGGATGTCCGCAGGGATCCAACTCTGGACCCCTGCTTTGGAACATCGTAGCAAATGCAGCCCTTAAGCTCAAGCTTCCTGTTGGAGTCCGTCTGCAGGCATTTGCAGATGACTTTGTTGTAGTAATTGATGCTCCCAATGCGCATCAGTGCAGCCGAAAGGCGACTGAGGTCCTCGCTGTCCCTCAGAAATGGAGCGAGCTCCACAAACTGGAGTTCAGTCCGGCCAAAACGGTCGGACTTCACGTAAGACCTCTGCGTCGAATGAGGCGAGTTCGGCCTCCCCGTACTACCCCAGTTATCCGCTTCGGGGGTAGCATAGTTAAGACAGAGCTGAAGGTTCTGGGGGTGGTGCTTAATCAAAAGTTGAATTCCTTGGCACACGTCGCACACCTTAAGCAAGTGTTGGCGAGATACCTAGTGAGACTCCACAGCTAAGCAGGACCGGCAACGGACTTAGCGGGTCTGTGTTAAAGAGTCTCTATAAACGTGGAATGGAGTGTGTAGATCTTTATGACTGCGGAGCCTGGTGGGACGGAGGGACAGAGCGAATGCGGACGCGCCTAATACAGCTGCACAGGATTATACTGCTGGCGATAACGAAATGTTACCGCACAACAAGCAGTGCCGCGCTCTGTGTCCTTTCGGGCCTCCTACCGCTAGACCTGCAGGTGAAGAAAGAAGCGCTCATCTCGAGACTCCGAAAGCAGGATCAACCGATCCAATTCGGAGATACGAGAATAGAACTCTCCGAAGTAGAGGGCGAACTTCCAAGATGGGGCACACACCCGAGCAGGAGTCCGTTCATCAGCTGGGACACCTTGGGCCCACGGAAGGAGGGACTAGAGCTCTTCACGGATGGGTCCAAGCTCAATGGCAAAGTGGGATCAGGATACGTACTGTACCGTGGCCAGCAGAAAGTCGCTGATGGCCAATTCAGGTTGTCGGACAATAGAAGTGTATTCCAGGCCGAACTCGTCGCGATCCTGAAAGGTCTGCCGGACCCACACTGCCGAAGCACAGAAACAGTGGATGTCTATACAGACAGCCAATCCTCACTCCAGACTCTTTCAAGGCTGAATTGCAGAAATGCAATGGTTGCAGCAATCCACTCTCAGATCGGAGACAGGCGGATCCGCTTCCACTGGGTGAAGGCACATGTCGGAACCTCGGGGAACGAGGAAGCCGACGCTCTGGCAAAGAGTGGAACTCAGAAACCTTCAGTAGACGAAAGAGTAAAGAGTTCCATTAGGAGTGTGAAACACTTCATGTTGATTGAAGCCAGGAAACTGTGGCAGAAAAGGTGGGAAGAAGCAGAAGTCGGACGCTTTACGCATTCGATCTTTCCGATGGTGAGCAAAAAGGGTACTTGGAAAAGTAGGAAGGTGAATTGGGTCGTGACGGACCACGGTCCCTTCTCGGCCTATTTTCGAAGGTTCTCCGTGAAGGAAACAAGGAATTGCAACTTCTGCCCTCTGACAAGTCCCGCCGATAGCTTGCCTATCGTAGCCCACTGTCCAGGGTTACAAGAACTGAGAAATCGGTTCTGCCCGAAATTGGATGCCTCGACATTCAATAATTACGTGCGGAGTGATAAAGGGCGCGAGGCCTTAACCCGCTTCCTCGACGCGCTAGGCGACTCACTAAGCTAACGGGCAACTTAGAGAAAAGAGTGAGCGCTCCCCCAAACCAGGGACAGTTGGCGGGGGATAGATTCTGGTGGTGCATGTATCGAATAAAGTTAAAATACTGGTAGTGCATGTGTTTTATTTTTTGAATTGCTAAAAGGGGATACTGGTGGTGCATGTATTTCCCCGAGATGCTCGGCCAAAGGCCGGAGGGGCAGGCATCTCCTTATGGTGGTGCATAGTTCGAAATACTGGTGGTGCATGTATTTCTGGAGAGATGCTCGCCTCGAAAGCCGAGGCATGGGCATTCTCTACTTGTGGTGCAAATACTTCGAAATACTGGTGGTGCATGTATTTCAGGGAGATATCTTCGGGTTCCTTCCCAATGGTGGTGCATAAAGTTCGAAATACTGGTGGTGCATGTATTTCAGGAAAACCGCGGGTCCCGCGGCTTTCCACTCTAAAGGGTTCTTGCAAGCCATGCACAAGCATTGAGCAAAGAACTAACAGGTGAACCACGCCGAATGGAAGGCGAGCCCTTCCGACCGTAGTTGTGACCTCCTTCCTGTCAAATGATAGTGGAAACCTAAAGTGTCTATGTTGCACGAGTCTTCGTGCTAAAAGGTGTCCTGTGAATCTTCCATTGGTGCGACGGTTGTTTTAGTGAGGACGGGTGGACAATGGGCCGGGTTCGTACCGCCCTGTTGGTCTGGGTTTCTGCCACTGTGTCCCCTCATGTGGGGTCATGCAGGTACGGGTGACCGTTTACCACCCGCTAGGTCAAGCTCCGCGCAACCTGATGAGGTCCTCTTTGAGACTCCTCGAGAAGGTTGCTGTATGCGGCGGACCATTGGTTCTTCCCGGGGAGCATCCCCGTGGAGGCTACCAATCGTGTAATGCTCAACATAGAGCGGGTGCACGTATTGAATTAGTCTCCTTAAGATACTAAGACCTAAAAACTCAAAAAGAAAAAATCGATCTTGTCTATAAGTACAGTCAAAAATCACCCTGAACATACTACTTAACTTCGCACGCCAAAGATCAAACTCTCATTTTCAACTTTGAACACCTGATAAGATCGCTTCGCACATTTATAACCGTTATTTCAAAATTAAATTTAGATTCAAAATTATGCTATAGATCTGCTGTGCGATTGTCATTTTTATGGGCCATCCATTTTCTTTTTAAATTTATCGACTTTTAAAATGTGAAAAATATTAATGATATAAGAAAAAAACATCAATTTCACGAAATTTTCTGAAAAATGAAAATCAACTGAAAGTCAACATTCCCATAGTCTATTGGTGTACGTCCGAAATATTTGCTAAATATCCTTTTTTCTCTCTTACACCGGCAAATGTTGACATTCACCATGCACTACTGGTGAATGTTGACTATGTTGAAAATTTGCATTTCTTTTCCGTATTTCGGGTGAGATTCAATGTCCCAAGTGTGACGTAACGTTTTAGTCTCTCTTAATGAGAGGAGTTACCAATCACTGTGAGGACTATAGTTGAGTTTTCACTGCGGGACTAACCGCAGAATATTTAAATTTAGATTGAGATTAGTGAGATAATTTAGATAAGTGAGTAAATTTAGATTTGGCGGTTAGGATTTTTTTTTTTTTTTGACATGCAGCTTTAGATTCTAGCTTGAGAAGAAGAACTGATACTCTGTTACTTGCCCTCTTAATAATGATAGAAGATGTAATTAGATAAATGTTAAACATTACGATTTCAGATCTACGTTTAGCCAATAAAGAACGTATTTATACCGTAGTGGACTTTTCTTCTATAATCATGGCCAGCCACTGTATTCATGGGATACTATAGGATACTACCTTCAGTAACGGCGTACCTATTTGGTTTAAAGCCTGTTTTAGTTCCTGAAGTGTCCTACTGTCCTGCTGAACCCTAGCTCCAGGCTCAAGTCCAGCAAGCAGCGGTTTCCCTCATTTTTATTTTATTTTTTTTACAGCACAATTTTTGGGTTGGTAAAATACATCAGTGTTATACAATGTAAAAGCAGTTAGTTTACAATTGCTCACAATATTGTTCTTAGTAACATTTGACCATAGATACATATATTTAACACGTTTTTTTTTTCTTTTTTACAATTTTGAAAGTTTAAAAAAGTAAATAAATATCTAAAAGTAAACAATAGGCTTGAGAATGATAAAATTTTAAAGTAATTTTAAAAAATTTAAACATAAATAAATACAAATAACAGAATAAAAATAGTGTTTGCTACGTTTTTGCTTTTCTGTTGACTTTGGCTTCTCTTTTCAACCGCCGCCAGAGCATATCTGTGCTTGTCGACACATACCGGTAGTAGTTCGAATAAACTAGATTATAATCAAGTATTCGGTCTTTCACCTACGTATTTGATATGTGTTGACATTCACCGGTGAATGTCGACAATCTCCAATTTTGGTCTTTCACAGTAGCATTTATATTTAAGCACAGTAGCACACATATTATATTTAATACCATAGTCGTATTACAAACAAAGCTGTGCCGAATCATTAAAAAGCTAGATCGGCGAATACGGATATGAAAACGGATACTTTTTTTTTAATCGGCTGATACGGATATGAAAGTGTATATATCTTTTTCATATCCGCGTACATAGAACAGATACGGATATTTGATACATCTCTAATTAGAAACTAGCTTTCACGAACAATAGTCTTATCGATAACTCTACTATTCAAAATAAAATGCAATTGAAAACTAATTTAACCCCTAATAGTTGAGTATTTTGAAAGAAATCGTTAATTTTTAGCTAGGTATGATCAGAAATTAAATATGTATTTCAATACTTTTTAGAAGTTCTCAAGTGCGTGAAAATTACTGTTGCAGCTATTTCTTGCTGTGTATTTCACAGCTGCTCTTTCTTGTTGCAGCTGTGATGAAAAGAAAATGTTTCAATCGTTTTTTACTCCATCGTTTCTTTATTTCTCGGTAGAGGTTGGACTAAAGTGAAATTTACAGTTTAATTTTATATGATAGCACGAGAAATAATATATACGATAGTTACTTCTTAAGATTTCTTTTTCTTTTTTGTGCTCTAAAATCAATGATGAATTGGGCTATTTTGTCATGAATAACTCTAATGTTTCTAAAAAGAATGAAATATATGTTCCGTTAACTTTTCTAAAACATTCAAGCACGCAAGCAGTTCTAAGCTAAAACACCTGCCATCACTGTCATATTTAAAAAAAAAGAGAGAATCACGGGGACATGGGCAACATTATGTTTGACATGTGAATGGTATATTCTAAATCCATTAAAAAATGATAACTGCAAAAAAGTATGATTGAAACATTATTTCAACTGAACATATTTCAACTGATGAAAAAATATTACTTTGTGCGTTTTATTTTTCAGTTACATAACTTTTTCGGTTTGGGTCTTATTTAAATAAAGCAATCTGACACACATCCTCATATTGTTTAGAAGCTTACTAAGTAAGTGCCATATGCTGTAAATTATATTGAATAATAATAATCACACTTTTAGTGCTGAATATTTAGAAACACTCTGTCAAATCTTTAACCATTTTAGTTGTAAACTGCAAAATTTTCGGGCCACATTAAATAATAAGTTATTCTTGCAGTATGAGAGAATTTTCTTAATTTAAAAAATCTAAATTCTCAATTCGACATATTATTGCAATTATATGTTAACACGTGGACATTTTCTTATATAATATTTTACAGGAAAAAGCAGTTATGAAGTTCTTCATCGTCTTTGGAATAATTACACTTTTACTTAGTTTCACATTTGCACAAGTTGAAGGAAAAGATAACAAAACTGAAGAAGCTCTTATAAAAAGTTCAGGTAAGTATTGCTTATTTTTTATTCGTCATTCTGTATTTATGTGATTGCTACATGTGACTGATTTTTAAAATCTCAAAAAAGCATATTATCGCGAATTTATAATTTTTGAAACAAGTTTATTTAACTCTTTTGCATTCTTCTGTTCAATAGACTTACTTTGAAGCAAAAAGCTTATTAAGTTAATTGTCCTTTAAAATCACATAGATTTAATTAGGACATATAAGAATGCAATATCAATCAGGGAATTTCAACAGATGGTTAAATTTTTTGATTTTTAAGAGCCTATTATGAACCAAATGTATGCAATAACAGTATATATGGCAATGCACTTTCAGGTGCAGTAAATGTATTTTTAGGAAAAGTCAATTGAGAAAAACGTTGTACATGTTTTCAAAATATCTTTGCGTTAGAAATTGTTGAGCTAAAATATGTCAGATATGAGGAATTTTCTTTCATTTTGAAAAGAATAGAAGCAAAATGCTTCTCATCTGAGAATCATTCTAGCTTTATTTCCTACCGTCGATTTCAGTCATTTTTGACAAAAGGAAAAAAACAATCGAAAAATTACTAAATTATGTTCATTTGGAAAAGAAAACTACTACCAATCTTACTCGAAACAAATCCATCCCCGTCAAACCACATCGGGGAAAAAACAAGAAAAAATGAACATGTCGAATTGCATGATTTAAATAATGAAAACTTTTTTCTTAAATCTTTCCTTTCTATGAGTGAGAATCACGCACTGGAACAACTCATACAGGCAATGAACATTTTTGAGTTACTTTTTTCGAGTGTTTCTGAAATAATGTGACTGATTCAAAAGTTTATACAAAGTTATAACGGAAATAATTTTTATCCTTGATAAAATGCTCGCTGTCAATTTGTTTTGCAGTTACTAATTAACTGATGTTTGTTGAAGTGTTAGTCAATCGTCTGTCCTTACCCTGATAGAAATTTATTTAATTTTTATAAATAAACCAGCTTAACAGTTAGCTATAATTAGTAATTAGAAACGATATTTTACTTAATTTATGCAGTCACTGGAATGTAAACTCTATGTTTATTAAAGCTTGCTAAAATATTCTGATAAATCTTCTTCGTATATTTAACGGTATATATATGCATAACATGATCAAATGTTTGCAACTGAAAGATTTTTACAATTTTTTTTAATATTGCCATATGTCATTGTCCTAAAAATTATCAAATTAAAATAGAAACGTGTCCCTTTGTTTTGGTTGTCGTTCTAAAACATTTCTGCCGAGATTAAGCTGACAAACAAAGAAACAAACAAAAAAATCATTTCTTTTCGAATTTTACAAGACATAAAATTCTCAGACGTAGGAAATTCCTTCCTTCCCAATCACTGGACGTTTTACATTGAATATTTACTAATTTGTTTGTTTAAGTCATTTAAAATAAATATAAAAATAAACTAACAGACCCTTTATTAATTGGAAATATTTACTGGGCCTGTGGATCCTTTGTGTTTCTATACACATCCTTATTCAAAGAAAACTTAGGTTTAGTGTAAAAAGTGTTTCTGTCCATTGATACTTTTTGTTATGGGATTTTACTCGCACATCACTCGAGAGGGTCACTTTTTCTATAGATACGTATTTTATTTATTTTTACCCGGAGTATATATTTAAAATGTAGTTCCAATTTTTTTTTCTTTTCAATTAATGAATGTATGATTTATTTATATATCTAATTATTTATTTTTGATCTGCCTAGAAGAGAAAGTTCCAGAGAGAGGATTGAGGAATCGTCCCCAAAAATGCGGTACGTAAAATTTTGTTTTCATCAAGAAAAAGAACATATTGAATTAAAATTGTTAATTTTTCACAGCTAGAAGATGTGGGGAGTACTGTGATATTTATATAATAATTTAACTTCTTGCTGTGTTCTGATTTACAAAATTATTTAATTTTATATTTCTAAAATAGTAGTTTTGTTTTAATTTATTCATTCATATGTACCGATTATAAAACCTACAATATTGACGATGACTGAAGTGAGTTTTAATATCTACAGTTGTGTACGCTGTATTTCTCTGCCACCCCACTCCGAAAAAAAAAATATATATATATATATTTATATTTATGCTTTTCTTTGGCAGCGGGGGAAAAGGGAGGGTCCTATTTGAGTAAAATTCTTCTTAAGTATTTCACGCATCTTAATAGGATAAGTTCTCCAGTAATTGACTCTTTAAGAGCAATATAAACATTAACTACTAATTACTAATTGCTAAAATTATCCTAATTATCATAAAATTATTAATAAACAAAACTTTTCTTTTCAGAACTTAACTGATGCACCTACCCTAAATATTGCATAATAACCACTTAAACTTTTGCTCCCACTGTTGTAAAGGCATAATAACCAAAAGTATTTCCCCTCTGAGCCATGTCTCTTTGCACGTATCTTACATGCCTTACAGTGCCTTGCATGTGAAGTAAGAAAAATGCACTGACTTTACCACCTATGCTTTGCTATTTATAGAAGTAAATTCATTTTAATCTTTAGCAATATTACTTTCAACTGAATGTCTTCGTTCAAAGCTGTTGTTTAAAAAACGCATTCTATTTAGTGACTCTGGATCATAATTTAAAAAGAAAGAAGTAGGTACTTTAAACTTTGCCCTTTTTAGGATATACCTTAACATACTCTTATTTTCAGCGCCAAAAAATTATAAAACTATGACTGTAACGAAACTCTCTGCGGAAAAAAGAAATCGGAGTAACATTACGGAATTTTCTGAAGAAAACCACAGTTAGTTGAAAATCTCGTGCTTGAGATTTTTCATTTCTATGAGCTTTCTGATTCGCTGAAAATTACGATTTTAAAAGTATGCTTTTTTTCTAGATATCTTACGTACTGAACGCATTTCTAAACTGTGGTAATAAAAATGGCATGTGTTTTAAACCTTCTCTGTTGAAGTTTGAAAGAGATATTCTAATCTTCTCCCAAAATAAAAAAGGAGAGGGAGGGGGTTGACTTCAGTTTACAAACCGACCAAAATGAAGTTTATCTGCATGTTATCTAAATATGTATGTAGATAATAATTTTTAAATTAGAGAAAGAGGGCCGGTACTCTACATATTAGACTTGGAACATAGTTTTGAAGATTCAAAGATACGTAAATGACAACAGACCTAAAATAAATGCATGTATATGCTCTTTTAACTTACAGTGTATGAGTTTATAAAGTACTGAAAAATGATATCCCATGTTAGAGAGAAATTTTAAACTTTAAGGCATATGACTTATAATATTAATAAATTATATTTTATTTAAAAAATGCTCTATGTTAGTCGAAATATAACCATGATTTCTTTCCTGAGTATGATAAATAAAATTTTTCATTTTCATCACAAAATCCTAAAAGATGTTTCAAAAACTCATAAACACAAACATACATATGTTTCGTTTTCATTATAATCAGAATATTTCATAATCTGTAAAAATAAAATTTGGTTTCATTTGAACCAGTAATATGTAAACTACTAGTATAGTTATAGTCAAATTTAAGAAACCATGTGTTTGAGTCTACCATTTTGCTAAATGCTACGTCCTGCTCCCTAATAGCAGAGCTAAATTATTATACAGTCCTCTTTTGCTTGCTTTGCCAGTTCTTACTGTAAGAGCAACATAGTCAATAACTTAATAAACAATGGTCAAAAAATAGTACGAGGTAGTAATAAATAATGGCTTGCTTTAGAAATTTCGAAGTTAAGTAAAAATAATAATTATAAGAAATATGAAGATGAATAGCTAGCAAATAAACGGATGCTTGCAGGAGTCTGAAGAAAAATCGTCAACTCACAGAAATTTTACCAACCTGCAGAGGTGAAAGTAAATCTTATGACTGAGTTTGTCGTTCTCTCTGAAACTGTTGAAATTTAAAAGTCCCCCATTGACAATATTAAAAAAATAATTTCAGGTCAGAATTACTTGAACACACGTCAAGCTATAGAAACTCATCTGACGGCAACGGGAAAAAAAGAGTTTTTCGTCATAATATGCAAATTACACTTGACATGTGCAAACGCACATGTTTACAAACTATTCCCGTACTTATCTATCGACAAAACAAACATTCGATTGTCAATAAAGGATTGTACTCTTTTTTATATTTAAAAAAATTGTGACTGCGATACAATTACTCTGCCGAAGTTGCCAACATTAATGGGTGTAAGGAAATAGTCTTGGAAATTTCCTGCAAAAGGTGGGTTCATAAATTTGAACAGACCGGATCATTTGATGTACCATATGACGAGTACAACGATATCTATTAGTAAAATTTCTATTTTTTTTTCCCACTTGAAAATTTTTAAGTACTTCGTTCATTATCAGGGCAAATTTTACGTTCTTTTCACTAATTATATTTTTTAAACCTGTTGAAAGTTGGAAATTAAATTACAATAACTTTGTGTATATTATTATATATATATTTTTTATTATACTTTTTTTCAGATAATGCATTGCTATGCATTATGATACTAATTGGATCTAAAGAGAAGAAACAGATAAAGAAAATCAAAGAACAGCCGAATGCATCCTAAATGTATTTAAAATAAAAATGACAAGTACAAAAACCTTGTAATGAAATTTGTTATTTAAAACATGTTATACATAGTTTTCTAATTATGTTCAATTATATCATACAGCTGTATTCAAGAATCATTTAAGAAAAAAAGGAAATTAAAATTGCAATTTCTATTTCGTGTCTATTTGTTCGCATAAATACACACATAAAAATTTACATCCTCACCCATCCTTCACACAAACAGCCCTTTAAGGTAAATAATAAGCAGTGTTTATTTTAATATTACGTACTAATAATGATGCTACTACCTACAAAAACATGATTTTAAACATTAAATAAAATATCTTTGTTCTGAACTATTTTTTGAGACTTCAATAGACTGTTTTATATCAATCCATGCTTAATTTATGTGTAATATAGGATTTAAGAGTAATATAGGAGGTCTCTAATTTTATTATAAGGCAACATACATTTCAAATTTAGAGTAAATAACAATAGTCTACAGCGTCTCACTAATAACAACCGAGTCATTACTTTTATTATTAATTCATATCGTGATTTAAATACCTGCAAGTGAAAAAGTTCCACCACGTCTCATTTTTGTTAGACAGAAAATTCACTATTTTTCATAATTTTCTCATCGCATATAGCAACCCCACCTTATCTAGTAATTTCCAGTATCCCAGTATGGAAAATTCTTTGTTATGTGTGATTGCGCATTTTTAGATCACAATTTATGTTGAAAAACGCAAGTTTTCTGCTTAGATTTTGAAAAACTATGATCGATAAGTTTTGCTGCATTTATGGACGGTTTATATTAATATCTTAAGGTACATATTTAGTAAAAAAAATATAAAAAAACTTATATTTTTGATAAATTCTCTCAAAAATGTATTCGAACTTAAGTGAAATTTCCTATTTTAGGTTTGAGAATATTTAATCAATATTTGAAAAACATATGCAACTCTACAGAAATATGAAAAATTGTCATAATGAATAACCATATTCATATTTTATAATAAATCATCTTTAATATACGAAACCAACGTTAGAAGTTTGGTTTTACTCGAATACGTTTTTTCAGAGGGTGTACTTAAGATACAACGTTGGTGACCATGATAGAAATTTGGCTCCTGACGTGCGTTGCTTAGGTTGCAATGAGGCTTTTAGTCAGAATATATGTATATATATATATATATATATGTGTGTGTGTGTGTGTGTGTGTGTGTGTGTGTGTGTTAATCCTATAAAATTGAATTTTTGAATATCTCATTTGTATCCCGACCTGTTCATCAAGGACAAGTCTTAAAAAAGGTATTTTTATTTGTCTTCAGATCCGAAAAATAGTTTGAGACCAGCTTTAGAATGAAAGCCTTATTGAAAAGGACAAGCAGCTTTGAAATCATTTTCAAAGATAGTAAAGGGATTTTGCGGAAACAAGAAAGATTAAAGTTAAATCCTAATGGAAAAGTTTTTAAGTACTAAAAAGAGACGTGGTTTCAATGACACTCAAAATAGATTTTTACACCCACATTTGGATTTCTTCCCATAAAACCTGAGCTTGGTTAAAGACAAGCTAGGGGAAAGATTCCATATGGACATTTATTCTATGGAAACTCTATTTCAAGATCATTTGGAGTAAGCAATAATCGATAATTACAGCTGATTTTAAAGAGAGAACGTTTAAAACCAAATGAAAGATAAAAAGTAATACTTTTCATGAAGTTTAAGGAATGTTTACTGGTTTTAAGCTTTATTTAGTTTAAAATATTCTGCTGTTTCTCAGTTACAATAGTATCCCATGATGAACTAATGAGGAAACGTAGGTTTTTTAAATGCTTTTGTCACTTCCTTACAGAACATGTAAGACGTTCATAACAAAAAAACTGTTCGTGTTTTAGCGTTTTAACAATTATTTCTAAATTCTGCACTACAAAATTAGTTGTTAACAGCTAATTTCATTTTAAAAAATTTTGTCCACTAGTGTAATTATTCCATTAGAATTGTTTCACAGATCAATATGTATATATATATATATATATAATTGTTCGAAACTCAAGAAAAAACCCAAAGTCATTGTCAATAATTACAAATAATACAGAATTAGAAACAAAACTACAGAAATACATGCATATAAAATATAGGAAATGCAATGTATACATATTATATTTTCTATATTCACAAAACTACAGAAATATATACAAATAAACTGTAGAAAATGTACATATTTCTGTATACATAATACATAATATATACATATTATATTTTCTATATTTTATAGATATATATTTTGGTATTTTTATTTCTGATTCTGCATTATTTTTAATTATTGACAAGGACATTGGTTTTTTTCATGGGTTTTTGAACAATTTGGTATTAATACACGCATAAAAATTACTAATCTGCTGTTATACAGTGGTTTTATATCCATGCAATACCACACATTTTCATAATTTTAATATACATATATATATTTATAAAGATATAATTTAAAATTAATAAAAAAAACTAAAATTGCTTCTCACGGGAATCAAAACACCTGAAATTCTAAATAAACTAGATGGTTTCAGAATCCTTTATTTTAGAATGCCTTTTTTATACGTTGACTTTTTATTCTTCCCAGGGAAAACAGCAATGTCCTCTGAACGTCAATAGACGCTCAGGAAACATACCTGAACGTTCTCTGAACGTTAATAGACACAAAAAATGTTTACACAGTCAGTGTTCAGCTGAGTGGTTTACTTAATTTAGTGTACGGTAACTTCTAGAATAATTTAGTACAACGCGATTTCTCATTAGCAGTACTTAAATGTCGTCGAAAGAACTATTTTCCTGCGACCTGTAGTTTCTGAAGCTTTACCTAAAATTGAAATTTTCCGAAATTCACTGTCGTACCACTGACAGCCTAAACATGATATATACAGAGTGTCCCAAAATACAAAGCGAGTATGGCCTAGGCTTTTATTCCTTCAAGTCTGATCACAGATGTAGGGTCAGGTGGAGTAAAATGACCATAAATTTAGCTATTCTCAATTTTGCTAAGCTATACATCTAAAATGACACAACAAATTATAACTTTTTTGACAAATATTTTACATCGGAAAAACTGAAAGTTACTAAATATTTTTGTTTGCTTCTTTTACATAAAAATTAAAACTGTTGATTATTACTTTTTGCCTTGTTATTTGAACTAAGAAATAGATAACATATACTTTATCAAAATTTTTACATGGAAGTTGAATTTAGATATCAAAAATTATAAATATAATGTTCTTTATTATGAAAGATTGTGTCCTCCTGTATTTAACTTATCTGCTCACTTTGAACATTGATGTCATCGTACACTGCAAAAATATATTTATTTCAGATATGCAGAGAGGATATAATATTTAGCAGCACCAACAAAAGTTGGATGGCACTAAACATCGAAAATAAATGTAATGTTTAGTCGCACGTATCGATTTTCGACCCATTATTTGCTTACCTGATGAAGATTTTGCTAGATATTTTACCAAAAATAGCTTTTTTTCTGCAGACAAAATCTGTCCATTAAATTTTAATGAGCTTTAAATGACAGTACTGTTTAAGAGATAGCAGATATTTTATCCGAAAAAAGTGCTATGGCCATGCCATTTTGAACTCTTTCAACTATTTTCTTAAACTAAAGAATTAGATTTTTTTATTTCAATTTGAAGAAAACCATGCTTTCTTTATTTTCTGGTATTCCTTGTAATTTTTTGCAAGGCATGCAACTAACATATCCTCTGTTCGCACCACGGGTGTAGCTAAAAAATTGATCCGGGAAAGGAGGTTGTAATATAAATCATGTAAATAAACGGAATTTCTGTAGGCCTTAGAACTAATGCTAACTAATCCGAAATTTTGTTTGGGTGGGAAGGGGTATCAATAACCCTTCAACTGGCTATCCTCTGATTAGCAATTATTATTAAATATATAGTCCGATTCCCTAAGATTTGGGTTGTTTATTCTCATTTTGAAAATTAAAATAGAACAGTGACATCTATTTAGTTAATCAAAGTATTACTCATTAAAATGTAACTCCACCTAATTTAAATTGCTCTAAAAAATGAATACAACTTAACATCAAGCGGAAATATATGCCTTAAAAGTGGTAGTTGCCTTTGTATCATTAAAATACCTAAGAAAGTTTTTAATAAAACTTAACGTTTTGAATAAAAGTTTTGAACTTAAAATTTTGAATTAAAAAAAATTCTAAAGCAAAGTAAATTTTAATGTTCCATAGCGAGAGTTAAACATGAAGCTCTTAAGGTGCTGACATTAAATACTAAAATATTTTCGTTAATGCAAATAAATTAGTTAAAAATACTGCTTATGATATAAATGAACTAAAAAAACTGTCATGTTGACATCAATGCGTTTGACATTTGTTGTCTGTTTTCAGTAGACTATTTATTCATTTAACCCCAACTTACTTTATACAATAAATTACAAAGTTACGTAAAATAAAAAAGTACAGATTTTTATGGTATCCATTAAAATTTTCAAAAGATTAAATCTAAATAAATAAATAAATAAATAAATAAATATTTTCATACGGCCCCGTATAAAGAAATTCCGAGTTAGGAAATTGTTACCCCATCTTTCAACTATTTTATGTACAAAATTTCAGACTACAGTTTCACAGTCCCTATGCACGACCCGCCCCCGTTAGCTTGCAGAGTACTAAATATTTCATTCGTATTAAAATATTTTTAAATGATTCCTTTTGCAGTGAACACATGTTTTTAAAAGTGTCGCTTTACAAACTGAATTCTGCTTTATTTAAGCTTTAATTAAAAATGAGTTGCATTAGTTTTAAGGCCTACAGGGTTTTCGAAAAAAAAGTAAAATCTTTTTTGTTCATCTCAAAATATAAACCCCTCTTAAAAATAAAAGTTTTTCTGGCTCATAATTCAATTACCCCATTGGATAAGAAATAATTATTTCTTTAAATATGTAATCAAAAATGTAATGTACAAGAATTTAAAGTTTTCAAAGGAATGACAAAAATATCTTTAAAATTTGTTATTCGGAAATAACATATAATTTTATTTGTACCAGCTCAAAGTATTTGATTTCTAACAAAAATTCCTCCCTAAATCTTTGAATATATTTAGTTATTCTTTATTGTTCTCTTCTGATTCGAAAATCTTCCGCTTGCTGCTGAAATCTTACGCTCTTTGTAATTACGAAATAGGAATCTTGTTCGTTTCGTTGCAGACACATCGAATCTCAAGTTTAGAAAACTGCCTTCCAAAGTTTTCTGCTTTTGCATTGTATAACAAGCTTTACGGAACAAACTTGCAAAACTCCTTCAATTTATCAGTATTCATAGATGCATTTAAAATTAAAATAAAGTATCTGAAAGTCACATGCAAAAATTTTACGAGTTGAAACAATGTATTATTTATGCATGAAATCCACTACTCCAAATGCTACTATTCATGAAATCCAACTGCAGATACTGTACTTCCCAAGTATGTGTTGTTGGCAAACATAACATGTGCAGACACTTTCATTTTATATAAATAAACCAAAAGAAAGGAATAAATAAAATGAATTATTATGCATCCTTTATGGAAAGTGAATGAAATTCGTAAACGTGCAAACAATAACATCCTTTAACAGAAGCACGATTAAAATGTAGAAATTTTTGATAAATAAACAATATTTTGGGTCGTCTATTTAAGCCTGCATCGTCACGTAATCTCATCGTTGGGTTACTCCTCTTTCGTCGTTCAAAGCGATTTTCTTCCTATCAAGGTGGGTGCAGATTTTCCGTTGCAGTGAAAATAAAACTAGAAGTATTTTCATTACTCTGTAACTATACAAAGTAATTCAAAATTCAATAGATAGATTTCTAGGGTGGTTAAATTCCACTGGATTTAAAATAGGGGCACTACTTAATAATACGGGTGTTTTAGTTAAATCCCCAACTATGGCTAACGAGTATTTTAATCTTTCTATAAGCAAATTTAGCTAAACTTGATTGCGAAATCTATTCGGGTCTCAATAGCTGTTGTTTCTTTTTCCAAACCAAGTTTCAAATGGTCCATATTTTAAATACATCATGTGTTTATAAAACCCTTTTGAGAGCTCCCCTAGTTTTTATAGTTTGATTTTTAAATAAATCTGACCAAATTATAAGGATTTTTTTTTCATTTGAATCCGAGTAGACTTACAGTTTACGTCCTTTTTTTTGACCTTGTAGAACAAAATCTATAATTACTCCTACATCACCTATTATTAATGCTATGCAAGATTAAAGGAAAAATTAAGAAAGAATATTACGTTTAAAATACTTACTTTTAATCATGGAATATTAAGTTGTCTCACGGTAAAAAAAAATTTCGGAAATGTTACCCCAAAAAATGGGGCAGCTCTTGTAGTTTAAAATTGCAGAAACGTTTCCGAACCATGCGGGTAAAGTATTTAGAAACGTTTCTGTATATTTCGGAAAAGTATTTACATATTTTCCTGCTTTTTAGGTAAGGTTTCTAGAAAAGATGGGTACCGTTTCTGTTTATTTTGGTAAAAGATCGTGTATGTGTGTATTTCACAAAGGTTTCTAAATTAACGAGTAACCATTCCGAGTTTTTCAGAAAAAAGTAACACGCACTACACGGTAAAAAAAAATTCGGAAACGTTACCCCAAAAAATGGGGCAGCTCTTGTAGTTCAAAATTGCGGAAACGTTTCCGAACCATGCGGGTAAAGTATTTAGAAACGTTTCTGCATATGTCAGAAACATATTTACCTATTTTCCTGCATTTTAGGTAAGGTTTCTGGAAAAGATGGGTAACGTTTCTGTATATTTCCCAGCAAACACAGCCGTATCGGGTAAGGGAGTGGGCCGACATCGGCAGTGCCGTTTCGATGTCGGCATTGGCATGATGGTAACTGGAGCGGTGTCGGTTCTGTGTCGGCAAAATGCGTTGGCGTAGGCAAAAGAAAGGTGATTTCGGGCATGTAACGGTCCGATTGCGGCAAGTCTTTTAGGGTTAACATGCGATTTCGGCGATGTACCGCATAACCGATATCGGCCCGGAAGTGTAATTTCTAAACTTAACGGTATAAAACCAGCAAGCAGCACATATATATTGTTATAGTAATACTTTTTAATTTATGTTTCGATACTTACTATTTATCCCACCATGGCCGAGAGGATAAGGCACTGAACATGGTTGAAATGTGAAGGTCCAAGGTTCTGGTCTACCGCGTATCTCTCAATCTACAGTTTGGATTTTGGAGGATTTTCTCCAAATGTAATGTGAATGTGCGTTAGACAACGTAAACAGATTTTTGAACATATAATTGAGGATAAATCACCGTTCTATCCCCAATTCTAGAACAGAATTTGGGGGAATTTTATAAAATTTTTATAAATTCAAAAGATTATCTAATATTCATAAAATGAAAGAAATATGATTGATTTTTATAAAATTAGGGAATAAATAATTACTATAACTAATGTTCAACCGCAATTTTATTGTTTATTAATTGTTTTATAGTTTGGAATTTATAGCTTTTTTTTTAAAGCTTAATTTACTTATTTTACCCCAACCCTCCTGTGGCGGATACAGAAAAATTGGTTGCCAACCATGTCCGAGTGGATAAAACACCCAACATGGTAGATGGCCGAAGAGTGAAGGTCAAGGTTACTGGTATACCGCGAGGCTGTCGATTTAATGGTCTGGAGTGTAGGGCGATTTTCTCCAGGTGTAACGTAAATACGCGTTTGAACCTTCTAAAAGTTTCTCCGCTTAAGGCATCCCCATTTAAGCAGATAGCCTTCGCGTAGCTTTGCCATCAGTGGCGTCTCGTGACTTTAAACTTAGGGCGTTGGAAACTGTATTAGCCCTGTGACCGGTTTTAAAATGGGCAGAAATGTGCTCAAACAGCTGCGGGGAAATTGGAACTCAGGGTTAACCTGTCCATTCCCATTTTTAGGAACATACTACGGAGATTCCCTTTACAGAATTTTAATAATAAGAAAAACAAATTTGTATAATATTCATCTATATTTAACAAAATCAGTTCGATATGCTCGTTTCAAAATTTTAAAGTTGAAAGTTAATTTAAGATGCATGTAATTTATTTACCAATATATCTAGGTGTTTTGTTGTGAAAACTATAGATCGGTGTGGGTAGTTTTATGTCTCAGCTGTTCAGCAGGCTAATTCGCACATCTAAATGCAAAAAAGTTCTCATTTGCCATTTTAAGAATAAATTTATAAAAATGAAAGAAGGGAGGTTATTATTATGTAAGAAACGATAATTTCATTAAAATTATTATAAGACAATACATATAAATCAAATGCATATTTACTTCTATTCATTTGAATTCTAGTTCAAGCCGCCTTTCTTTCTGGAGAAACTTCTGAATAACTGCTTCATAAAATGTGGATTTATTTTCACGTCGTAATTGACAAAGCAGTTCTTTTTCAGTCTGAGTGTTCAGTCTGAGTAGCGCGGCAGAATGTGTGGATCCTCTTCAACGATGAGAATGATCTTTCTACAGACGATGTTGTAGCTGGTATTGTGGAAATCAATGTGGCTAATTTATAGATTTCTGTGAATCTACTCACTAAATTCATTTCTATCAAATGATTAATCACTTCAATAGGTGTTTTATTCCGTCCTTCATTGGAAGCGTACCAAACGTGCAGCTCATTCTGCAGTTTAGAAAAATTAAAAATATCCCCATAGACTTGTTGCAGCTTTTTCAATATATCATGAGGGAAATTTTCTCTTTTGCTGAAGTACACCAGTTTCCATGGATTTAGAAGTTCAAAATACTGCAATTTTTCAAAACTTGCAAATCTAATTAATATTTGGTTTTTAATGTTGTCGATAATTTCGAAGTAAAGTCTCCGACAATAATCCTTTCGTGTTTCACTATTTAATCTTCTTTTTTTTATTTGAATTAACTCTTCGTCTTCATTAATAGAAGACCACACTGTTTCAAAATGATCTCTTTCCTTTTGGAGTTGATTTTGAAATTCCGTAATTTTATTACTGCAGTACAAAATTTCGACATTTTTGCACTGCAGTATGTCGAATAAGACATCTGAGAAAGCAAGTAGGTTAGATAAAACCTTTATTAAAAATATATTTTGTAGATTTTTAAGGAAACTGCAGAATCCTCTAGCTGTTATTGCAGCTAAATTATCAAAATCTCCACTTTCACTAACGTGATCAAAAAACGCAATTAAAGCTTCTCTATTTTCACATACCATGTGGACAAGCCTCGAGGTAAAATTCCATCTAGTACTGGCTAATGACGGCAGTTTTCTTGACATGAAAGCGGAAAGTTCGTGTAGCCTCTTTGGAGAGTGTGAAAAAAATGCGGTTAGCGATTTTAATCCGGAAAAAAATGTTTTCCGTTCTCTATTGCATTCTAATGATTGCTGCAAAACTAAGTTCATTACATGTGCATAGCAGTGCGTAAACGAAGCTTTTGGGTATTTTTCCAGCACTTTGGTTTGGAGTCCATTGAGATGGCCGCTCATCACCGAAGATCCATCATATGTTTGTGCAATTAATTTATTTTCACACTTATATATATTGATGATTTCACAGACACGGTTGGAAAGAGCTGTTGCAGCTTTATCAGCGCTCATGTCGCGAAATCCAAGAAACCTTTCAACAATTTTTTTCTCGTTTTTGGAAAAATACCGCAAAACAGTTGACAGCTGAGATTTGTTGCTTATGTCAGATGTTTCATCAAACATAATAGCAACAAAATCCGTGTTCTGGATTTCTTCATAAATTTGATCCCTTAGAACGTGGGCAACTGAATTAATTAAATCGTTTTGAATGGTTGCTGAAGTGCCGTGGAAAACTGTGGAAGTCTGTAAATGTTCTTTTAACGTGGAATCAAATTCAGCACTTGCTATTAAAAATTCCATATAGTTTCCCTTATTTAAAGATTCTGCATGCTCATCATGTGATCAGAAGGGTAGCTCCTGCTTTGCTAAATAGCAGACGCCATTAATAAGCCTCTTCAATATTTCTCGATTTTTTTTTACTTTCTCATTATGAAACTCAATTTCCTTTCTTCGTTGGGAATCTAAAAGAACATCTATTCTCGCTGGAGTTGATACAAAAGTATTAAATTTCATGAAACTGGAAAGATGCATTTCAGATTCGCCATGCTTCTTCACAGCGGTATTAAGATGGTTTAGATCATCATAGCCTTGATTATTCCAAACGTTTTTCTTGTTTGAGAATAGTAAGCATGTCCAACAGAAAAACTTATTTTCTTCACTGCATCCACAAAGCTAGTCTGATAATTCATATAAATTCATTCGAAAATGTCTCTGAAATCCAACACCACTTTTGCCTTTCACATTCGTCGAAATTGTGAGATTAGGGCATGGTCGACCATTCTCAATTATTTTCTTTTTCTCAACATAACTAAGTGACGAAAAACACTTTTTAATAGTGTTTGGATAACACTATTAGAAGCCATATTTTAAAAAAAGCTGAAAATCAACGCAGGAGAGGAGATACAGAACTGGTCAGTACGAATTCTCAAAAAAGAATGTTTTTTTTTGCAGGGAGAAAACTGAGAAAAGGAAAGGAAATGCGTGGGGTGTGAAACCTGAAGCCCAAAGGGGACGGGTACTTTTACTGAAGTGAGGGTGTTTGTGACCCCCTCTGGCTATCTAGCTGAAAGCGTTGGATTTCGTTTCAACGCCTTGGTTAGCTTAAGCAAGAGGTAGAAGACATAAAGCGCATGCTCCAATTAGTAGTGGTGGGAATATAGCTGAGACGTCTCCAACGCCTTGCTTATCTCGACAAGCATGTTTTACTGCCACACAGGAAGGCTCGTAGTCTGGTCATTTGGGAGCTGGGAGGGGAGGGGGTGTGAGGGAAAACTGGGGAAACATTAGGATTCTCACAATAGAGTAAAGTAAATTGCAGGATTTTTTTTTTTTCTGTTTTTGATTGGGCGTTAACACACGACTTGCACACCCTGAGAAAACGCCACTGTTTGCCATAACTACAAAATCATATGAAATCAAATCAGAAAATTGGTCTTCGAGTCACAAAAAAAGAAACTTGCTAATTTGGCTGAAATGAAGTGTACAATAAAGAAAAATATCACATTAAAACAAAATAATTTAATGGGAGGAGCCAGTTTAATGAAAAAGCTCATTTGATTAAAACAAAATGCTCAGTGAAAAGAAGGATTGAGGGGGGGGGGCTGGGTGTCAAGTTCCCAAATACCTTCCTAGGATCCGCCATATTGCGCTTTGTCCGATTTTATTCCACATCTGAACCCGGGTTTAACAGGATCGCTCTGATCATTGAAAATAGGCACTGGTTTAATTTTTTTTTGTGTGACATGCTCTGATTTTCGGTTCAAACGGAGCGTTGAATAATTTAAGCTGGGTAGCATTAGTGCTCATAGATGAGCTTTAATTTAATCTGAATGCCTTAAAAAGAAAACGAAAATAAGAAACTTATGGAATAGTACACATTTCACGTTGTGTATTGGGGGATTTAAAATGTAATCTATGCCTATAAATTGCCGCACCCTACTGGAAGGTCCCTTAACAATTTTTTATAAAATGTAAATGAAAATATCACTTCGTGACTGTTCATTAATTTTTTTTTTATGGTGTTTCTTTTGTAACATTGTGTTAGATTTGAAAACAGTTTGTTTTTTCAGCGAAATATTCTATAATTGTACAGACACTATTGAGTCTTCAAAATATTATTTTCTCATACAGTTTAATAATGTCCCTACCGAAACGATAGCCTGTTTTTCGACGCAACATTGGTCGTTCTGTTTTGCGGGTCAGAGTTCATGCTCAAGGGCACAGCCAGGCACGTGCAGATGTGTCACTTTTCCCTTGCCTCCCCCCCTTCCCTTAACACAGAGAAGGCTATTGGGGGGGAGGGAGAGGGAAGAGTGGTTTTAGCCATGTATCGCTCCGACAATCGTACCTGCCAGATTTGGCGATTAATGAATTCAGAGGCTGTGGACTAGAGTGGTGCAGAAAACAATTTTTTTTTTTTTTTGAAATTCAAAACGGCACGTCACCATGTGCAATACTTGCGGGGGAGAGACGCGAACGACGTGGGCAACCGCCCACGGCCTCGAACTGACGATTACTCTTATTAACGAGACGACGATTATTAAAAGAGGTGCATTTTTGAATACATAGCAACTTTTGATGAAATTAGTTAAATAGTTTTCAAGACTTTTAACATTCATTATAATTCTTCAAGAAAATTCCTCATAGCCAAAATGTAAATGTACTGGATATTTTTGTTATTGCTGAGATTACTGACCAATAATTGAAAAAAAAATGTCCAGCTAATGTATACTGACTATCTGAAACAGCACAGATGATATGGTTAGCATAAACTGTCGGGTTAAAACATTTTTTTTTTTTTTTTTTTTTTTTTTTTTTTTTTTTTTTTTTTTCAAATGGCGGCCATTTGCCGTATAAGCATTGGAACCACTAGGCAGGAATTCTTGGACACTTTATTACGGTGGCAACTATTAAGTGGACCAGCGTTAATTGAACCCGGACTCGTGATATGGTAGAATGGTTCTTTAGTCACTACACAACCCGAACGGCACGTCGAATTAAAACTTATATATTAAATTTTATCTTAGAGCATTTCATTCGCTCCAGGAAGCCTCCCTAGACAGATAAACCTGTGGCAGACCTGTCATAACGCACGAGCAAAACAAATATCTTAGTTAATGCAGATACATGACAATGCTTCTACATCAACAAAAGCTCTTTTTTTTTTTTTTTTTTTGGAAGGGGGCTTCATTTAACCCTTTGAGGCGCAACTCTTTCCCAATGCTGAAAAAAGGGCAGCCGTTGCCATCGCTCGACTTAACTACCAGAAAGATGGCGGACGATCGAAACGTTCATCGCGTGCCACAGATCTAGAGAACCCTTTTTGACGACAGCTGGCTGTGCCGGCACAGAGCTGTTAAAAATAATCGTGACACTTTTTTATAAAAAATGACGTGCTAAAAAGTAAAGGATTCTCGTGGAGCTATGTCACCCGCAACTATTTTTATAGAAATCAAATCTATTCTTCGTGACTGGCAACAGTCAAAACGTCAGAGTTTGGTGTTCTCAGAGAGGGAACACTGCGCGTTAAAGGGTTAATGTATTTATTCAATATTCTTGTGGGAATTTAACACAAATTAAAGTCTCTCTCTGCGCAGATTACGATCAAGGCATCTGTGGGTCCTGGGCAAATGAAAAATATTGGGCCCCACGCGATAACTTTCTCCCTTCTAAAAAACCAATTACGATTGGTTTATTCTGAAAAATTTTAAATATCTTCCCCCTCTCTCCAAAAACGAGAAATTTTATTTTAAGTAAAGTGAAATAAACGAATATAAATATGATGAACGAATATATATGATATCAATGAAATAGATAACGTCAGTGAAACGTTACGTCTAACTGCAACTGCTATATCATATTTGCCAAAATGTACGGGATATAATAAACCACATTTAAAAAAAAAATATTTTTTTAATAACAGTTAACCAAGAGATTTAATTACAAAAATTTTGTTACTTTCAAACTTTAAAAATACTGTTTACGAAATGGTAGTTAATCAGATTCTACAAATGTTGGCAGCCATGGGCGGCGGCAGCATAGGGCAAGGGGGGGCAATCCCCTCCCTCCTAGATTTTTGTATGCAGTGATTTCCCTTGCTTTTTTGCTTTTTCCAACATGGTAACCATACGTTAAAGTAGTCTTTGCCCCCCCTTGAGTAGTCTTTGCACCCTCCCCCCTGGGAAATATTCTGCCGGCGCCCATGTTGTCAGCTATGCTATATATCGACAAAGCTTTTTGACGAATTGAAAAGAAGTTTAAATTAATTTATACAGATGTAAATTTGAATTACTTTCATTGTTCAGAGTTTATAAATGAAAAACAATACAAACTTTTGACGCTTTTTTCCTTTGTTATCTTATTGTGAAATTATAAAAAGTGTAACATAACATTTTTGGGCCCCTAAAATCTTGGGGCTCTGTGCAGTTGCCCCGTTTGCCCTGCCAGTAATATGACACTGTCTCTGTGACTAAGCTTCCCAGAACGGGAATTTCTTTCAATGCTCGACTGGACATTGAAAGACCTGGTCTATGAAGCAATACTGGTCACAGAAGGAGAGTCTTCTCCATTGCGTCTTTTCAATTATAAAAGCGAACAGGTTAAGCATCTGTAGACTTTTGTTTTAATCTGTTTTCTATCTGTGTGTATTTAAAAACAACATATTAGTACTAATTCGGTAAAAAAATAGATTAAATTGCTTAATAATTATGCGTTCTTATTATTTTAAGTACTATTTAATCAATCAAATAATATCGATGGTAATTTCGAAAAATAACTTTCTTACTACAGCTTTTTAGAAAATTCGAAATTTTCACTTTTCTCAAATTTTTACAGGTCAGAGTGGCGAGGTAAAATATTGAGAGAAATTTATTTATTTTTGGTAGGCTCTAACTGACCTATTATGTAACATTTTCGTGGTATGCCAGTATAAAAATTCACATTTTTTTCCAAAGATATTTTTTCATAAAATTTGATCCCCCCCTCTTATTTCTGTTTTTCGGTGTCTCAAATTGGGGGGGGGGGGGGGTAGGGCTAAATATTGAATAATATTGTTGGAGATGTTTGCGAATTCTAACCTTCTAAGTATCCCATTATGCAAGTTTTCCGTACTGTTCCAAAATTGAATCCGAAATCCAAATATTTTAGCTTACTTCGCCCCATCTTAATTCAGATGCCAGTATCTTAAAAAATGCACACAGCCTGAGGGTCAACAGAAAAGCGTGGGAAAGGCATATATTGTTTGCTCCGTTGGCGAAAGGGGAAGGGTTGTTCTAAACTAAATTCCCGCCAATACACTATCTTTGAGGGGCGGAGTGATTCGTCGGGGCGAGTGCCTTTCAAAACTCCCCTATTATACTAGTGCGTACCCACAGCCTGTTGGGGAAAAAAGAAAGAAAAAAAAAGACTTCGGCGCTTCGTGTGTTTTCACTGAAAAATACGTTGAAAAGCTTTATTTGCACGGATACTAGTGAGATGAGATGCCAGGGTGTGATTATTTCTGAAAAGATTAGAATAAATATTTTTGCTTTAGACCAGCTAGGTTAAAATATTTGTTAAATGACATAATTAAGTTCATTAACAATGTTTTAATCTGTTTGGTTGTCTTATAATGCTGAAGTTCCCAAAAGTAAGGAAAAAAATGGTAAGTTAAATATTTACTTAACTATTGCCTTTCTTTGTAAAGTATATTGGGTAACAACTTTTCAACTTTTTTAATTTTCTTGTAAATTATGCTTGCTTATATTTTTGCTCAGATGAATTCCTAGTTTAATTGTAACTTTAATTTTTTTGATATCTTTGAACGATTTAAAAATTTAGCTATGTACTTTCATGTCTGTATATCCTATTACTAATAAGCATATTAAGCTTGATTATTATACAAAAGGAGGAACATGCATAAATATAAATAGGATATTATTTTTTATTCTTTTACGCAAGTAAACATCAATATTGTATTGAAAAGGCTTCTTGCTAATAATATGCAAAAAATTATAATGTATATTGTAAAAAAGTTAAAAAAAAAATCCCTACAGTAGGTGATATAGGTAAGGTGGTGTAAAATGGGATATCTATCAGAAACATACTGTATATTTTCTCATAAGAAACCTAGTTTCATTATTTCAATGCATAATGATATAAGTCCATTTTATTCTTGTATTATGGCATAACTTGCAATATAATTAATGTAAACTTATTTATTTATCTTTTTTAATGTGTTTGATTGCATGTACTATTTTCTTGGACTCTAAAATATTAAAAATATATGTATATTACTATCAATACGAATGAAACAAATATTTGGTCAGTTACGAAAACCTTACTTAAAAGCAATTAAATATTTGGTTAAATATGGAAAATGTCTAATTAAGTGGTTGATTTGACAAAATAATTTAGTAAATAAATGAAACACTTTTTAAATTAATCAAAACAGTTTATTTAAAGAAAATTTTTATTATTTCATAAGTACTTTCAGCAAAATAACTCCTAGGGGCATACGGTCGTTAATTTAGTTAAATATATATATATATATATATATATATATATAAATAATATAGTTTTTGCCCCTGGAAACTAATTATAAGCTTATTTGAGAATTCAACGGGACAGCGATTTTCTTGTTATCGTTGCCGGTACCATACCATTTCCGGAAAGTTGTCACTCTAAGGCCGGCGTAAAGCTGGGCCGATATCGTTGTCGTTATAGCCGACACCGATCCAAAACCACCCCATCCTTCCGGCGCGACACACGCCCAGGCAGACGCAAATTTGTCGTTTTCGGCACCGGCTGAGCGATATCGCCCCGGCACATTCTGCGTCGGCATGCCGATGTCGGCCCAAAACTTATCCGATAGGGCTGTGTTTGCTCGGTTTGGTTAAATATTGAGTAACCTCTCCACGTATTTCGGAAAGGTTTCCGAGTTAATCGGAAAGGTTTCCGAATTAACGAGTAACCTTTCCGAGTTTTTCAGAAAAAAGTAACATGCACTAGATGAAGCGCTTCGAGTATCTTAATCTAGATGGCAGCACCAAACTCTGTCGGAAGGAGCGGTGAGGACTAGCGACCAGAGCCAGAATCGAACGCTGGACCTACGCAATCGGAAGAAAGCACGGTACCACGACGCTGCGGTTTTCTTGCCGAATTTTGCTTTAAAAGTAAACTGACTGCTGGAAAAGTTATTTGTGGTACGGCTTGTTTTGGAAAGATAAATTTTTTTGAAGTATTTTGTAAATGGAGAGAAAATACCATAATTAATAAATATAAATTAAAAATCTTAAATCTTTTTTCTTCCACATAAATTATTTTCAAGAGATAATGTTCTGTTTTATTTAAGTATTCACCCGTTTTATTTAAGTATTCATCCGGCGACGTCACCTGGTGACTGGTCACAAATAAACTTCACAGTGACCACACAGTGAAGTTACATCACTCACAAGTTACCAGACCCTTATTATCGCATGGGCAAATCGGGACTTTGCCCAGTGCCCCCAGTTTCAAATGTTGTTCTGAAATATTCTTTTATATGTCAAAATATTATGAAACAGAAAACAAATTTTATAGATGGGGATCCCCAAATTCATCAATGCCCGGGGCACCTGTTGGTCATAATCGGGCTGTGCAAGAAGTTACAATGTGACAGTCCTGTGACAATTGTGACCCTCTGTGACGTCACAGCAACTCTTTTGTGACCATCTGTGCTATTAGGGAAAACGCGTTCACTCTTATCCGTCTCTTGGCACTTAGCGCATGCGCGCGAAGTCCAAAATAAAGATTTCCTCTCCCCCGTAAATACTTTACCCCGAAATATGGGTTATGTTTCCGAAATCGTGAGTTCGAGTAGAGCATCGGTAGGTTACGCTATACTTTCGGAAACCTTTCCGAAATAAGTATGTAACGTTTCTGAATTTTTTTACTGTGTAGATGAAGCGTTTTGAGCATCTTACACTAGATGGCAGCACCAAACTCTAACGGAAAGAGCGGTCAGGACTAGCGACCAGAATCGAACCTTGGACGTACGCATTCGGAGGAGAGCACGCTACCACGACGCTGTGATTTTCTTGCCGTATTTATCTTTAAAAGTAAACTGACTGCAGCAAAAGTTATTTGTGGTATGGCTTGTTTTGGAAACTTAAAAATTTTGGGGGGGTATTTTATAAATAGAGAGAAAATACCATAATTAATAAATATAAATTAAAATTTGTTTCACATACATTATTTTTAGGAGATAATGTGCTGTTTTATTTAAGTATTCATCCGTTTTATTTAAGTATTCATCCGGTGACGTCATCTGGTGACTGGTCACAAATAAACTTCACAGTGACTACACAGTGGAGTTACATCACTCACAAGTTACCAGACCCTTATTATCGCATGGGCAAATCGGGACTTTGCCCAGTGCCCCCAGTTTCAAATGTTGTTCTAAAATATTCTTTTATATGTCAAAATTTTATGAAAAAGAAAACAAATTTTATGGATGGGGACCCCCAAATTCATCAATGCCTGGGGCACCTGTTGGTCATAATCGGGCTGTGCAAGAAGTTACAATGTGACAGTCCTGTGACAATTGTGACCCTCTGTGACGTCACAGCAACTCTTTTGTGACCATCTGTGCTATTAGGGAAAACGCGTTCACTCTTATCCGTCTCTTGGCACTTGGCGCATGCGCGCGAAGTCCCAAATAAAGATTTCCTCTCCCCCGTAAATATTTTACCCCGAAATATGGGTTATGTTTCCGAAATCGTGAGTTCGAGTAGAGCATCGGTAGGTTACGCTATACTTTCGGAAACCTTTCCGCTATAAGTATGTAACGTTTCTGAATTTTTTTACTGTGTAGATGAAGCGTTTTGAGCATCTTACACTATATGGCAGCACCAAACTCTAACGGAAAGAGCGGTCAGGACTAGCGACCAGAATCGAACCTTGGACGTACGCATTTGGAGGAGAGCACGCTACCACGACGCTGTGATTTTCTTGCCGTATTTATCTTTAAAAGTAAACTGACTGCAGCAAAAGTTATTTGTGGTATGGCTTGTTTTGGAAACTTAAAAATTTTGGGGGTTTTTTTTATAAATAGAGAGAAAATACCATAATTAATAAATATAAATTAAAATTTGTTTCACATACATTATTTTTAGGAGATAATGTGCTGTTTTATTTAAGTATTCATCCGTTTTATTTAAGTATTCATCCGGTGACGTCACCTGGTGACTGGTCAAACTTCACAGCTACTACACAGTGGAGTTACATCACTCACAAGTTACCAGACCCTTATTATCGCATGGGCAAATCGGGACTTTGCCCAGTGCCCCCAGTTTCAAATGTTGTTCTGAAATATTCTTTTATATGTCAAAATTTTAAGAAAAAGAAAACAAATTTTATGGATGGGGACCCCCAAATTCATCAATGCCCGGGTCCCCTGTTGGTCATAATCGGGCCCTGGAAGTTACAATGTGACAGTCCTGTGACAATTGTGTCCCTCTGTGACGTCACAGCGACTCTTGTAACCATCTGTGCTATTAGGGAAGACGCGTTCACTCTTTTCCCCCTGTTTCTTGGCACTTGACGCATGCGCACGAAGTCCCAAATAAAGATTTCCTTTCCCCGTAAATACTTTACCTCGAAATGTGAGTTATGTTTCCGAAATCGGGAGTTCGAGTAGAGCATCGGTAGGTTACGCTATACTTTCGGAAACCTTTCTGCTATAAGTATGTAACATTTCTGAATTTTTTTACTGTGTACTCACTTTTTTTTTCCTTTTTGTGTTCCTAAACAAAATTTAACAATTTTAAACGAATTTTCACAAGTTTACTCCTATAAATAATGATCTGCAGAAAATTCATATACTAATGTACAAATGTTATATATACATGACATTTTTATTTGGATTTTTTGCCTAAATACATCTATTTACATGTATTATCTAAACAAGTAAAATAGCTTTTTTGTCTGTCTGTCTGTCTGTTGCTATAGAACGTTTATCGTATCTGGACCAAATATAGCGCACCGACTAAATACAAAGAGAAAAAGGCTATTCCTAAGAAAATTAATCAGATTTTTAGATCTTTAGTTGTTTTGTGTTTTGCCCAATTTTCCGGCATTTTCCCCTCATTTTGCATTATCACGAGCTGAATATTTGTCCGAAAATTATATATTTTTTAGCCATCACAAAGTTCTGACAATGCTCTATGCTTTGCTCGAGCTTTGTACATAAATTCGATTTTTTGGGGGGGGGATTTTTTTTAATGTATTGCATCTTTCGACTCACAAACAAATTTATTTGTAAAAACATCCTTTAAAAGTCCTGATAATATTTCGGAGTGAACGATTTTATCGTTATAAAAATAATAAAAAATAATAATATTTATTATTTTAATTTCAATTTTTTAAACAAGCATCTTTTGAAAAATTTCCCCACAGCGTGTCACAGTAGGTAGGTCCGGTAGCTTTTCTTTCTCTCTAGCAATGCATTCGTGAAAGGTTATTAGCTATGATAATGCCCCGAGTGCTTTTCTCATAACGTGCATTTCAATAGGATTTTCTCGAAACATTATTTTCAAACACATACATTTATTCTTCACCCCTTTATTCTCGTAAAGGCCACTCGAGATGAGATTTCTAACGGTTTCATGTTCATTCTTGATTTGAAGTTCCAAACCCATCCAAATGTTTGCTGCCAGTTTTCATCCATAATGGTTTAACTTCCGATGCACATTAAATAAAATTTTACCTTATGTGTTGAACAAAATTTAGGACATGAGCCCCATTCTTTACTAAAATTCTGTGAGCATCAGGTAGCAATCATCAGGTGAATAGTTTTACCATTCACATGAAACTACACATTTTTCACACAATATTTAAACAAAAATAAATAAATAAAAGTATTAAATGTCAATTTTACAGCTGCGTATCATAAACACTTGAAAAAGTCTGTTGTAGTGTCAGCTACAGTTTAAGTATTGTTCAAACATAAAACGTCAGACTATTTTTATCTAAGCTCAATATTAGTATAAGAAATGACATTTGTATTACTCTGTAACGCACGCACACACATATTATATTACTGCATATAAAAGGTGACTTTTGCGTTTTTATTTTCTGTTAGGAAACAAGAACAGATAAAACGTATGTAAGTACTGCTTTTATTTACTAAAATTTAGTTTTAAAATATAATCTTACAAAATCATTGCATTAGTTTGGCTGTTATGTGTAATTCATTTCTGACACTTTGTTGGAAAGTTAAAGCAATTAAAACTTTGTAAAATAGCATACATAAAGGGTACTTATCACCAGGATGCACGTTTCGGCGGATACAAAAAGGTTCGCCCTTCGTCAGCTGCAAAAGTTCTACCATCTGCAAGAGCTAAAGAGTGAAAATACTTCTTTCGAATTTTTATCTCACTCATGCTTGATTAAAAGTTTTGCATTTGATTGCAGTAGGAAAATACATTAATGTGTTACTTTTATTCGAAATAGAACAACGTGACACAAACACATTCAAAGCGTTTCTTTTTCATTGATTCTGGCATATTTAAATTTCATTTTTAATGGTGTTATGAATATATATATATATATATATATTCATAACACCATATATATATATATATATATAATGTTATACAATCTTTCCAATGAAGACGTGTGCTGACAGACATACAGAAAACACGCAGACAAATGGAATCCAAAAACTGTGTTGAAATATCTTAACCAGTTTTAGTAAAACCATATAATTACTTACTTTTCTATAAGACATAACATTAAGATTATAATGCAATCTAAAATTATACATTTCACATAAATTTTAATTAAAAAGTCCTGTGCACGAAGTACTAGGGTGCATAGGCCGTTGGCCCCCGAATAAGCTTGCCATAACATACAAACATAGCATAATTTTAAGGCTAATTCTTTTTATTTAAAAATAATATAATAACTGATGTTTTGAAATTTTTATAGACTGAAAATTAATCATGAGGACTGTTTTCACGTTCAGCTTTCTCTTAGCAGTGATTGTGCTCATTTCAACTGCAAAAGCCGATGGTAAGTTAACATTATCACTAAACGTCTTATACATATTGTAAAATGTAGTTGTTTTATGCGTCTATTCATTTTAGGACGTGATCTCTATATCATGTAATTGGAAACACTAAATGTTCAAAAATTTTTGTTTCGAAAAAAAATGTAAAAGAAAAACTAAACTAAAAAAATTGTTACTTTTCCTTTTGAAAGTCTAAAAGTCTGATTCAATTGCAAATGCCCCACATAAACCTCTTCAGTTAATGTTCTAACAGTCAGAAAACACAGTAACTCTGTAGCCAAATTTAAATCCTTTCAGTTTCCGATTTGATTTAAAAGCCAGAAATGTTGTAATAAATCTTTGTAATTTATTGAAGCTGTTTAAAGATAAACGCAAAAGACACATTCTATGGATAATTTATTTATAGTATTATTCAACGTTTGGGCCGTATATTTTTATTTTTCTAACTTTAGTTAAAAATATAAATATAAACAATGAAAGTCAAGAAATGAAACGTCATATATATATATATATATATATATATATATACACACACACACACACACACATATATATATATATATATACACACACATATATATATATATAAAACTCGGCTGTTTGAGCCTCGTCAGGGGCAGATCCTCCTGAACCCCCCTAATTTTTTAGTTTCATTATTGCCATATTATAACGATATTAATGGACTATGTCATTTTATCTCTCATCTTTCGTGTATTTCGCCTGGTAACCCTTTGTTGAAATTTTTATGATTGTAACCTATTTATAGAAAAATACATCTAATGCATATTCTACAGCTTACGAAATATTGTAACAATAGATTAAAGCTGTTGTGAACTAATGGTATTTAAATATATGTAAAATTATGTCGCATTTTTATGTCGCATTCTTGGGCACATTTTTCGGACAGTTTTCAATAAAGGGTGTGAGAGATAAAATGACATAGTCATTAATAGATATATAAATATATTTATACGTATATGCACGTAATGTAATAGAATATTCATAAATTCCTTTCAGCTACAGACTGCAAATATCATTAAACATCGACATTTAAAATGATTTAAACTACAAGTGATATATAGATTGCAGGAAATATCTAAAAAAAAGTTTATCATACATACCACAATTTTGGTTCCTTTTCTGCAGGCATTACTTCAATAAACATGCACACAAAAGTGTATAAAGGTAAATTAATTTTATTTGATGTAATATTTTAATGACTGTCTGTTTACTCGTAAGATCGTTTTGATAAAAACTGTATTAAAATTGAATTTTTTAGAAAAATTTGATAAGATAATTTAAATTTAAGAGCTTTCTTCGTGGTTTATGTAGTGCAAAAATGAAAACTGTTTTATGAAAGAGTTTGAAAGTTGAGTTTCTCAAATTTAATGTAATGCCCCTAATATAACAAATTTATGTTAGAATGTAGTTTTAACAAATATTTTTTAAAGAAATATGTTTTGAAATATGTTTAAAACTCATCAGCTTACATTTGTAAAATCATTCAACTTTTTTTGTACTTCTACTTTAAGTAATATAAATAACACTATTAGCATGCTGTTGCGTAGGAGATAGCGAGTGAGTATAGTATTGAATTTAATCTCACACATTAACTTCAGTTCAAACTAACTTAATGTTCTTTACGTATAATTATTTTTTCACTTGACTTCACTTTTACTTAAGAAGTGTAGAACGAGATAGAATCTGAAGAAAACGCAAACGATGCCAGACTACATTCATGACACTCAATGTGTTATCTAGAAATAAGACGTGGTGAATTATATCCGAAAGTCTGAGCTTGAGCCTGTCTGAGAAGGGATCAGGGTAAACAAATCAAGCAGATCTTTGGGATAATATTACTAAATAGATTTTTAAATATTGATAAAGAAATTTTTTCGTTTTGTAAAAAAAATAAACCTTCTTTCTACGAAGTGGGAGGAGGGAATGTGACAATAAGTAAGAAATCTACAATTATTGTTAAGAGCGATATTCAGCTTATAAAAAGCTGATAATTTGCATTCAGCTTATAAAAAGCTGATAATTTGCATTCAGCTTCAAAATATCATGTTATTTCCCTTTCGGTAAAGATAAGTAATTTTGATAAATGCTCATTAATTTCATAAAAATTTCTATTATCAGTATGTGTAAAGTTGGAGGGGATACGATACAAAGGGAATAAAGTAGGCTCCAATTTATTAATTAGCTTTAATTACGGACTGGTCTACAGAGGAGCCTTAGACTCCGGATTTTATTTGTGTAAAATATTTCAAACTTGAATTTTACTGACCTTTGTGTTTTTGTCTCAATTTGATTCCAGACAAATGTCTAGTTCTCATGTTTGTAGGTGGGGGGGGACTTTATGGGTGGTCTTTCATGAGTAACTGATAGTCGTTTGTGCATCCAGTAGGGTTATTGATATTAATCACAAGAAGGAACCGATCCCCTTAGGTTTACGGCTACGGATCACCTGGGCAGAGATCAACAGAAAAGATGCCCTTATCTTAACCCAGTGAGAGGATATATGATCCCACAGGATATATGATCCCGCACATGAACAAGGTGGTTTTTGATCAGTTGGGATATAAATGTGAGCCCTTTGACCCAAAGTTCTGCACACTGCCAGTCTGGTTATCGAAAAAGGTAAAAATCCTAAATATCCGAAGAGGTTAGAAAGTTTTGGAAGGGAGTCGTTGAATCTTGCACTACCTGGCCATGGTCTAATTTCCTGGGCTTTTTGATAGGTCGTAACAAGTGTTCACAGTAAATGTGAAGCACTTTATTAATTTTAGCATTTTGTTTTCGGTTTATTATTTCCAAAAATGTTCAAATTAATTTAGCTCTTCAAAGTTAGAGTATTCGTTCATGCATACTCCATATATTCTAACTTTTGACCTATCTCTAACATATGTAGATATCGAATAAATTAATAATTACTTGGTACAAAACAAGTATACTTAGTAAAAGAGCTACACTTTTTTTTACTCTGTGTGTCATATAAGGAAACTCTTATTTTTTCATTTGTTAGTAACATCATTTTTCAGTTTTTTTCAACAACATTTTTCAGTATTTTTAACTATCGATCACATAGTTTATTATTTCTTTTAGAAGAGGTTGAGGAAGCTGTTCTAGAAGAACGTGGGTAAGTAAAAAACTGTGAAGTTTTCCCTTTACTAAGTAAATTAATGGATAATTATAATTATATAAAATTTCAACTCGGCTCTTGTTCAGTAACTTTCATGTTTGTATTGGTCAGGTTAGCAATAACAGCCTATGACCTTTAGCAATGCTTCTGGCAGCACTTCACCAGTCTAAAAGAACCTTCAAAATATTCAATATCAATTTCAAAATTAGAAAGTGTTCATACACATGTGTGAAAGTTTTATACGAAACGTAAACCTATTTAGAGAAATATCATTATCTAATTTAACCCTCTGAGCGTCCTGGAAATGGAGAAATAATATAAAGTTGCTTTTACGGTAAAATTTTCATGTAGCTTTAAAATTATACAAAATTGAAATTTTGATATTAAGACTTGTAATTATTAAACAAGGATTTCCTAAATTACTTACAAGCTTTAATATCAGAACATATTTTATGATACCTGGCTGTTATAAATAATTTAAGCTATAGATTCATAGCAGTCTATAACTTAAATTATTTATAAGATTGAAAACTGGAAGGAAGTTGTATGGAACAAAGTATGCAGTGAAAACTGGAACGAAGTTGACGGGATTTTACGTCTTAGCCGCTTGGATGGTTAAATAATAAAACTTTACTCAACGGTTTATTAACCTATAATAACAAGAATATTGCAATGTGTAATATTATTTTATGAATTTTTATACGAATATATAAATATGGCCAGTTGATTAGAACACGGCCAAATAAAGTATAAACGGTAAAGTTCTTTAATTGTAAATAAACCATAAGTAGCGTACTCGGTTACTCTAAGTTAAACTGAATCTCTAATTTCAGATTGATATTTTCAGTTCGTGATGTAATTAACAAATAATGCAAATTGTCAAAATCGTTATTTTTAAACATGAAATTTCTAAAAAAAAAAAAAAAATGCTTTTTCAAATATCATCAGAAAAAGAAAGCTTATAAATTAGCAAAATTTACAATTTTCTATACTGCATTATCTTAATCGGTTTGTAGATTCCAATCTTAAATTGACGATTTGAAATTAGGCAGAAAGATAAATAACACTGTTTTTTACATTCGAAATACAAACAAAAAGGACTAGAAACAGTATTTTCTTTATAAATAATATCCATTTCTATTTCCAAGTTATTCTGCATGATCCAAGAAAAAAATCTGCTATAACGCGAAATATTCAGAACCTTCATCCACTGTTCTCAATTTGTAGATAGCCCAATAAAATCACTTAATAAAAAAATAATCGCAAAATTTCCAGAAATTATCGTATGAAATTCTTGAAAATTTATATTTAGGGTAATTTCAAGATTTCTTTCTTTTAATCAAATAAAAATTAGGTTACTCCTTCTTTTAACAAAACCAAAATCCCATTTCAATTTATTATCGCCTTAAGCATGGTTTCTTAAGCATGTTAGCTTCTTAAGCATGGTTTCTTAAGCATGGCATAAATATGCCATGCTTAAGAAACTTTAAAACAGAATAATTCCTTTATTTTAAAGTATTAAGTTTTTTTTACGGTATAAAAATTTTTCTTTATCCTTAAGGTGGCGATATTTCCCCCTTTCTTCTGTAATTTCAGTTCTGAGGAGTTTCTGAACAATTACGTTTGTAAAACTTTAAATCGTTTCTCTTTAACAGGTACTGTGCAGAAAATGGCATCAAATGCAATGACCTTCATTGCTGTACTGGTCTGAAGTGTAAATGTACTGATCATGGACTTTTCAATCGGGATTGCGTGTGCAGAAAAGGCTAACTTGTTGCTTGAAATGATGAATAATGCACTTAAGAATGCACTGTCATTTCATTAGTTACTGAAGCATCGTTTTAGTTTTAAAAAAATAAAAAGTTTGTTCCATGTGTGCTCATTTTATTTGCATTTTTATATTAGTTTAAAGTAATTAATAAAATGGTTCAGGTTATATATCAGGTTATAAGCAATTAATAGGATGGCATATTGTCGTTGTCAAATCAATATCTCTGTAAGTGCACTCTTTGAAGATTTCGACATTTTGACTATTAATACAAGTTTACTAACCAAATTGTCGTATAAAAAGACTGCTAAGTGACTCTTAAGCATTATACAGTGAAATGTGATCACTAAAAAATATACTATATGCATCAACCAAAATATTACCAAACTACTCTAATTTTGTAATGATAAATAAAGTACGATATTTAAATACCCAAAAATAAAATAAAATAAGGTATATAACCTATTTAAATTAATTTAAATTAGTTTTCAAAAATCTGCTTCATATAAAATTTTACAGGGAACGCTTTTATTAATTATGTCAAAGCTATACTTTCTGTACAAAGCAAATATTGGTTTGACAACGACGATGTACGACTTCTAAAGATTGGTTTGTATGTGACATCAAAGATGAACATTAAAGTACTTGGAAAATCCTATTATGAGGTAATCAATTTTTGTGGCTTTAAGCTTCAAATTTTACTACTTGAGAGGGACCAATAATTACTTATCATACAAAGCAATGCAAATAAAATCCATTTAAAATAGCCTTATTTTATATAAATTTTTGTTTGCAATAATTTGATCGCCTATTTTGTTCATTAGTTTAGCTTAATAAACGTGATTAAATGCGGTTAATATTTGATTTTGAGGGATCAAACAATCATTTGATACTAGATTCCAATAAATAGTAATTTGAACTTTCATTTATCCAGAAATTCTCCAAGCAAAATTTTAAGTGGTACAAAGTGTGATGTAGTCTCAAGTGATTTTCTTCTTTAGAAATAATTTAAATTCCATTTTATAGTGTTACGAAAATGCAGTGTTTTCTGCGTTTCCAAGTTGCCGATGTTAGTTGACAGCAGTAAATTATTACTTCCATGTCGGTTGATGAAAGATTTACAGATGTATCAAATTTATGAATTTGTAATTGAATCTTATAGGAAAAAAATCTGTTCCCGAAAAATCAACCAACTTATGGAAGCGCACAATTTACGGATGTATAAAATTTATGTATAAGTGTTCAGCATGTGAGTTTTTTATTTCCGAAAATTCCCGAATTTAGAACAAAATAAATTTGATGGTAGAAAAAAGCTTTTGAAATCTGAACACATTGTTCTCTACAAAAAGGTCCAAATTCTGCAGGTGTCTTAAATGAAAAATTTAACTGTATTCTCAAACTCATCAGTATAAGTATCCATTTAAAAAAATAGCTCATTAAATGAGAATTCAGTATTCTAATCTAAATAGCAACATCCGTTTCACAATAAAGTCGTATCGACCTCGATTAGTCAAGTTTTGAACATCTGAAGGAAAATAAAGTCACACATTTTTCCGAAGTTCTTATATAACGAAACCTCCTGTCTTTTTTAATTACCAGGCTTTCTTTTAAAGAGGTTCTTTTAATTTGAAATTACCGATAAAATCAATGTATAGTCTGTTCATCTAAGGGTGGAAAAATGAAGTATATAATAAACCAAACTTCAGTTCAAGCAATGCATTACATCGAACCTCGGAAGACTACTGCTCATGCTAGAAAAAACAACAGACTTTGATATGCTAAAAAGTAATCATAAAACTTCATATCTTACAAAATGAAGGGAAAAATATACTTTTATAAAATATATATTTGAGTTTATAAGAGCATCGTAAAATACGTTTATTATTTTAACTGTTAAATTGTGTTTAAAATTAAAGAGATATTTTTATCAAGTTGAAGCAGTTAGTTTTGTGAAAGCAAATCGGTGTCTCATAAGCTATTGAAACAACGTAAACCCAAAATTTCCAAACATGATTAGAAATGCATACCGTAAGGCAGGCCACGTGTAATTTATAACTACATTTTTGAAACTTTTATACAAATCACATATGTCATCCAGACCGCGGGTCGGATGTAGCCCGCCAAAGCTTTTGATCCAGTCAGCGAAGCATATCAAAACCTAGTATAAAACCCATACAAACCATTCAAAATCCCATATAAATCCCTAACAAACCATTCAAAATCCCATCTAAATCCCAATTATACAGCCCGAAACTTCGTTAACTCCCTGGAGTTTGGCCCGCGACTTCGCTAACATCCTAAAGTTTGTCCACCAACTTTTCAAAGGTTACCTATACCTGATGTAAATCCTACGTATATCCAGCGCTCCCTAGACAAGAAGACATGGAACTTCTTTGTGACGTAGCATAGAACAGGGTAAACTTTTCTGCTGTTCCTTTTCTGATGTTTTTTTTTTTTTTTTTTTTGCTGGAGCACGCGGGCATCGAAAAGAACTTGGAAAATTGAAATCATTCCCTTTCAGACATTAAGAGTTTTTATTGTGCTCCATTAATGGTTATAGCGTTAAGAACTGTATCATACAAATTTTTACTGATGCTAACTTTCTTTCACAAATGCGTAATAAATTATCAGAAAGTTAAAATAAATTACGTATGTGTTTATTTTCTGATGAAAAGCAATGCAATATTTTTTAATAATAAAATTATTCAATTTTAACTTTAAAAAGTAATGTATAGTGGTATTTTTATAAAATAAACATTTTAATGAAATAATATTGCTCGAAAGAAAAGAAGAAAACATAACAAAATAAATTATTGTAACTGCCAAATTCCAAAATATTGTGCTATCTAATATTTTTAAAGCGCTAAGCTTTTCTGTAATAAGATACTTGACATATCTGCGCTACTAATGTACTCTAAACCCATGCTGGTGCATGACGGCTAGTAGACGAAGTGCTTTCTGCCGCTAAACGAATAGCAAGCATAAGCCAAGAAACGGTGTGGTTCTATCTGCCGATAAATGCACAACTTTATTCTGTGCGTGGTACTATTTATGTTTTTAGAACGTTTGATAGATTAAGTCTTAGCAGTCATTTTTTTCAGAAGCAATTATTTCAAAATATTATCCTAAGATTGTGGGAATAATTGGAGCTCATACGGTTCAAATTTTTATTGTAAATAGTTCTTATGGTGTTACAATTGCTAATGATCAAAATTACAAGAATATATTGTTTATGAATGGTCATATGGTGGTTATATAGAACTAGGCTGCCCAGCCCCTGCTTCATAATGCTCACCAACCTCCAAGAATTGTTTTTGCTTGGGATCAGTACGTCATACAAGCTAGCTTTGTTCACTCACCGTACAACTTCCTATTTTTCTTAGGACATATATGTAATGAATAAAAGATAATTACATAACAAATCCAATGACACGATTAGTGCAACCCCCCACCCCAGTTTTACACATTAGCATTAATATTTTTCAAATTAATTAAATCTTATAAATCATAAAAACGTTCAAAATAAAAAGTATCGGAATAAAATCGCAGATGCATCTTATTGCATTAACGCTGCGTAATCGTTCATTTCTATCGAATCTTAATAAAAACGATTAATCGCAATTTTCTGAAGCTCTGCTGTTTCATCTTAGACAGTTTCGATTTATTAAAGTAACTGTTCAAGTTAAAATTATTTTTAAAAAGTTTATATTCTTAAAAAAAACACTGATGTAACTAAATATAAACAGTGCGAGCCAAAAACTCCAAGTTGGAAATGTCGCCAAAAGTCGATTGTTACTTTGAACATATTTTGAAAATACAGTGAAATATGCATTCTGTTTTACTTTTAAAAATTGAAATCTCTTTAGACTATCTAGCACTTGTGTACTCTCCAATTATTTCTAATTATGCTTGAAAGTGAATCGTAATGCATGAGTGGAGTCTATGTCTTGCTTCCCTGAAAGTGTACTACAAGCCATGTGTTGGCCCTATGACTTTCTTGTTTCATTATGTTGGAAAGAGCAACATTATACATGCTTCATAACTATTTGTCTTTGCAATATATATTCTGTTCTGTTCTACGATGGCTGAGTTAGTATGCTGGTCTCTTTAGCCAGTTTATCAGCACAGTCGTTGTCTGTGATACCACAGTAGACAGAGACCCACTGATAAGTAATTTTAAAACTGAGATTCAGGATATTGCTGTCGAGATAATGTGTAATAGAAACTTGTGCAATGAGTATTTTTATAAGCGTCGTTTAAGAACCCTATTCTGTTCCAGTTACACTTAGAAAAGTATTTTATGAAAAAAAAAGTCAGACGTATTTTTCTAAAAGTCAGCCTGTGTTAAAAATGAATTTTTTGTAGTTAAAAGTTCACTCCGTACCCTCTCAACAGTAACAAAAGGAATAAAAAAATGTTCTTTTTTTTTTAACAGAGGACTGTCGCTGAATCAATGAACAAAAATATATAATGCAGAATTCTTTAAAATATTTTTAAAAAAGGACCAAAATCTCCAAAAAATTTTAATTAGGTAACAGTTTTCGTCAACTAACACATATATTACATTCAACCCATCCGAAAATATTAGATTTCTTCTCTTTTTATCATTTTTTTTGTTCTTCTCTCCCTCCCAAAATCCTCGGTATGCCTATGAAACCGTATGATCTTTATAATTACGAAATTTGAATTCCTTTTGTTTTGTTCTAAAAACATAAAATTTCAAGTTTAGAACACTTCTTTTCCTAGTTTTCTGTGTGCTTGCATTGTGTAACTTTATAAACGTACTTAACACTAAAACTACCATAAGCGGTCAAATGACCGATTATGAACTTTTGTATAAAAAATGCGCATACAATCTTATCGTTTTTGCACATTTGACTTCATGACTTTTTCTATTAATTATATACAGTTGATATCCTATTATTTTTTTTTGTATTTTTTTGTTTTTTGAGTTATATTTGTCGTATACCGTTATCTACCACAACCGGTCATTTGACCGGCTATGGCAGAAATAGGTATATACTAAATGTTGGTATGTTTAGTGTTGAGAATCTTCCATACAAATTAATAATTACGGATTTACTAAAAACTGAAATAGTGTTTCAATCTGTTTCATAAAAATTTGCTATAAAATGTTTTTAATGTGGCAGCTGTACGTTAAAGTATATGTTTAATCATATGTGTAGTTGACGTTTATAACATGTGCAGTCACTGTCATTTTATGGAAGAAAATGAAAAGGAATTCAAAAATCTAAACTATTATGCATTCTTTATGGTAGATGAATAAAGAATTTTAAACTTATAAAAGATAAAATCATTTTTTGCATGATTAAAATATAAAAAACAAATTACTGAAAAATTATGTATATATTAGATAGTTTTCTTAAATCGGCATCGTCACTTATAGTAATGTCATCTGGTTGCTCTTCTTTCATTCCAAACGGTACGCTTCCTTTCAATTAGAGTGATGATTTAGAAAAACCGTAACAATCTTTATTGCTTGTTTTATATACAGAGGGATTTAAAATTTGAAAAGGCTAGATTTATCGTGATGTAGAATTAAGGGTAAACAGGTGTGTCACAATAATAAATTTTATAAAAATATTAATTTTGAGTTAATATGCTAAAATAGTCTATCTAATTAAAATTTCTCAGACGTATTTCAGTTACAGCACCAGCTATAACTGTTGTTTTGAACAGCAATTCTCAATAGCATAACTAAATGAAATTTTTATTCGCATTTACCTCAGTTTATTGTTTTTTGAAATTGTATCGCCTCTGAAGTACTAAGGCTTTGTTAAATGTCAACGAAATTGTCTGAAAATTTTTCTGTATGAAGCTTACATAACAAGTAAGATCGTATTAGCTAAATGGTAAAAACTTGAAAAAAAAAGTCAAATGTGGCATTAATTATTTTTTCTACTTTTCTGTACATAAATGTAGTTAAAAAGTTTATTTCTCTGTAACTATTGTAAATAATTAAAATCCAACAGCTAATTTGCTCAAAATATCACCATTTACAACATTAAAAAATTGAAGCAAAAATAATATACATGGAGTAGCATTTTAAAATTAGCAGCAAAATTGTGAGCTTTTAAAGTTAAAACATATTACTAATTTATGTATTAGGTTTAGCGTATTTAACATTCACATAATAACAAACAAATACTATTTTTCTAGAGTTAATTATTAGAAAAGAGTTTGGCTTGCTCCGAGTCCCTTTATTTGTGGCACCACTTAAAAATACTGATGTAAAAATACGAAAAGGATTTTTAATTAATGGAGTGTCAAGAATATTTCTTGTACCATTAACTACGCAGTTTTGATTGAATAGACCTTAACATTTAGAAAATAGTGTTACTGTATTATATTTCAGTTAACGAACCGTGTCTTCTGATTTATCTCTGAAAACTGTAGGTAATGTAATTAAAGTACCTTCAGTCTTCACGCCTACTCAAATGCAACAAAAAATATTATACAAATGAGAAGTTTTTAAATATTAAACGTGTTTGATGCAATTTTTCAGCAGTTATAAAGTTTTCACAAGAATTTTCAAGAATGAAATTTTTTACCGTCATTGGAATTATTGCACTTCTTCTTGTTCTTGAAATAAATGCAAGTGAAGAAAATAGAAATGTAGACGGAACTTCGGGCAAAAAATCAGGTAAATAACTTCTATCGTTATCCACTGTTTATTAAAACATAATGTTATAAATGAACGTGTGTTTTTAAAGGCTCAAAGGGAATATTTAATATTCTTGTAAAATTATACTGAAACTTTTAAACAGCTGTAAATGTTCATGTGTAAAAAGTGGTGACAGTGAAAAGTTCCAAATTTTTATTAAGTGAAAATATTGCGTTTCATTTGTAATTTGTACAGTGGTCTCAGAAAGTATTTCTTATTGTTTTGTTTGTGGCTTTGTGTTGTGATGTAGATTTCGCCCTTTAATTTCCTTTATAAAATGGATTGCCCTTGCGAATTCTCAAGTTGCCTTACATAGCTTTATATGTACCAACAGAAAAAAGGTTTTGTTAAGTCAGCAAAATTTTGTTAAATGAACAAAATTATTCATTTGGAAAAACGACAAAAAATTGTTGTTAAATTAAAAAAAATAATTGTTAAAATTATTTGGTTATTTTAAAAAGAAAATTGTCAATTTAACCTGACTATTTAGTTAAAATCAGCAATTTTTGTTAATTCAACAAAACTAATCGTCCGAAGGATTAAAGAAAAAAAAACTAACATTCGGTTGTTATAAACTAAATCTGTAGATACATATAAAACAGTAAAACAAAAATGCATATTTTGATGAATGTATTAACTGTTAGACTTCCTCTGAATCTTTTGGCAAATTCAGTGAGTCCCAATTCAATCGTAAAATTTAGCATTTTATATCAACCGTACTTCAGCGAATTAGTATGATAAATATTACTAACTACTAATCTTGTCTGGAAAAACAAAATTTCGCCTGACTTGTACTTCTCATTCCGTGAATTCTGAATTGACGCATGCGTAAATTTATTGTTGAAAGATTCTGATTGGTTAAGATTCAACAAAACGTTCTGTTAATTCAAAATGGAATTTTGCTAAATCGAACTTATTTAATCAAATAAACTTTTGTTACAGAAACAAAAACAAAACTACCAAACTATTTAAGCAAATAAATGTTGTAAAATTCAACAAAACACTTTTTTAAAAGTGTAAATGGTTTGATAAATTTGCTATTTCCAGAGTGGTATGGTTAAAATAACATTACTATTTTTATTTTTGAAATATTTTGGCATTAAAGACTACAAAGTTCTGTTTGAGTAAAAGTGTAATTGACAGACAGTTTTTTTAAGACGTGGAGCTTATAGTGAATTCATATTTCTTATCTCTAGAATTCTGCCAGTAAAGAGTATCTCAGACATTACAGAAATTCCGTTCATCCATTCTCAAACGTTATGGTATAGGAGCTATCGACGTTTTCGAGAAAGGTCGGTGAATGTTAGGTCGGCTGGTTTCTGGATATTTCGTTTCATAATGAATTTAGGTAAGGATGCGGTATATCTGTCACTTGGGGGAGGCTACGTTTAGTTCTGCTAATCTGGTCTGTAAAAGAAAAAAATCGAAATTTCGAAGTCATTTTAAGACATTTCATTCTTTTTCTATAATTTTCTATGTCATTTCAGCATTATAAATTTATAATTGCCAGATGGTTCTGTTGTTTCTAACATTGCGCCAAACATACTTTTAGTAGTTCTTTCTCGAAAACGTTGCTAGCTCTTATGCAGAGCGATCTATTGATATTATTCATCAAATCCTATCGTAATTTGAGACAAATAGAATGCATTTTTAAGATTTCTGAATCTTCTCTATTTTATTAGTGAAGCAAAATGAATATCGCCAGCGCTTGCTGAGGTAACACGAATTTCATGTAGAAATCATAACATCATTCGTTGTTTTTCCCTCCTTCGCTAAGTACAAAAGTATTATTTATTGCTGACTTCTTTTTGGAAGAAGAATAACGAATGCGTTGACGTGGAGTTATAATTTTGGCTACATTTTGCGCACAATCTGATCTACAACACTAGAACTGCATCGTGCTCCTTCCTATCAGTGAAGTTTTGAACTATTCCTTTTTTTCCCACGTTATTTTAGTAATCCTCCAATTTTTTAATAATCTTCTTAAAAGAGCATGTTAGATAAATTTTGAAGTATGCCAGTTATATACAGTTAATCGTTATAGCTACAAAACTATCATTACTTCTCGTTTGTCTTTCTAAAAAGTCGAAATGACATATTTCAACGATTTTATTCTTTTTACTTTTGCAGGGGCTTTTTAGTGACTCACCAGTGATTAGTTCTTGTGATTCATGTACTGTAAAATAGCAATTAATAAACGGAAGATACTTGGTTTGTTGGGCTTTTAGGATATTTCTGAAACGGGTTAGAATAGTCAAGAGAACGTCATCTTTCTTGCAACCCAAAGCAATCTATTTTTTTAGAGGGAGCTAAATTATTTGTAAGGCGAACTAAGCTAACCATTGCTTCCAATTTGATATGTTTGCAGAATGGGAAGACTTAATCTTGTGTAATTTTTTTATTTGGGAGTATGCGTGTATGTGTGGAAAAGACAATGACTATGTACCACCCATAGAAAAAATATACACAAATGATTGTCTTTTAAATATGCAACGAACAAAATGTTTTCTGTTGATTAGTCGTCATTTTTCGAACATTTATTATCATCTTGCTATCTGGTGAATCACAAAGAACACTCCAATGGTTAAAAAACAGTATTCTTTTTTGAATTAGTGTTTAGCACAAAGGGCGGGGATTATAGTTTTTCTGCTATAAGATTTCTGCTATAAGACCTGGAGACTGTAATAATTTAACCGCAGATCATCCTATATGTTTAACCATAAATGCTTGCTTTGCTCAATAGTTACTTATTTCCTGTAATATCTTTTAAAACCATATGCATGGAGTGAGATCTTTTAATATTTTCATTGCGAAAGCTTATTAAATGCAAATTTTCGTGTACAAGGATTTTCGTAATTTCAGATTTCAGTGTTATTTCCATTTACTTAAAGATATTTCTTACCGTACACTGAAACGTATTGGTATTGCGCACAATTTTAATAAGTAAATGTACATATAATTTGTATCTGTACGCTTTAGGGGAATTTATGCAAGGTTAATGCGTTGTATATGAACATAATATTATCAATTAAGTGCGTATGTTCAGCATTTATTTATTTGCAGTACTTGAATGTATTTTCTCAAAAAAAGGATGCATTTCAATTATTACTGGAAAGGTTTCAGAATGGGAAAATTATAATTACCTCTGCTTCAAGCGCTGTCGATATAACCGAAAGTTATGTCCATTTTAATGTTATAAAATAAATTTCCAATATATTTTAAAATAATTTATTTCCGTATAGAATACTTACACATATCTGAAAGAATAAGAAAATTTCAAAATAGTATTTACTTCTGTGACATAATCATTTGACGAAATTTTAAAAATAATGTTTGATATTCTACAATGTATATTTTAGAATAATAATTAAATTACTTTTATTTTCTTTCATTTATTTATTTTTCTTTTGACTGTAGGAGCACCTCCTTTCTTTATTCCATCTAGAGGGAGAGTAGACAATCCATCAAGAATGTTAAGAAGTCTTATCAGAGAGTGAAGTAGGTAAAAGTTTCAGCACATTAAGTATTTACTTCTTCAAAAAAAGTTTGTTGTAATTTTGGCGTATAGTTTTTTTTGTTTTTTTTATCTGTTTAATCATATTTTTCACACACATTTTTCTTAGCAAGTCCACATTGCACAGTAAATTGTAAATCATTCATTTCATTTAGATGGCATTAAAAGTTTTCCATTTGAAATAATGATTTTTAGTATCTATATTTTGTTTGTATCAATTCACATATTTTTAGACCTTTATTCACATAAGGGGCAATCTTCATATTTAATTCTGCAATCAACTTCGTTTTTCTCACTTCATTAAACTTTGACTTCACTAAACGAAAGAAAACACCTTCCAATTACTCTCAATATAAATTTTCACAAATTTTTTGCGATAACTTCTGGAAATATTGCGAATTCTTTTTTTTTTACGAATTCTTTTTTGATTCTTTTTTTGTGCAATTTTAAGGGACATTCTGCATATTGAAAAATGCTGTTTGTAGGTTACGAACTTTTCTCCTTTTTTTAATTTCGCTAGTGATAGTTAAAAGAAATAAATGTTATTTTCGGGGAAAATACTGTTTCTAGCCTTAAATTTTTGTGTACTGAGAATATCAGGGGTAGAAATAAGAATGTTTAGTCAGTGGTCCAAATGAACTGTGACTCCAAAACTTCCTTAGTCCATATACATGATTAAGAAAAAATACAAAACGACTGCTTACGATTTTGAAAATATTTCTAATTTTGAAATTAATATTGATTATTTGAAGATTGTCTTGGACAGGTGAAATGCTGCCTGTAGTGAGATTCTGTTCCCAGCTCTTTTGACTACAATCATGAATGCTGCTCAGCTACGGTCGAACTTGAAGAATGGTTTCATGATTTAAAATTTATTTGTTTGAATTTCATGTAAAAAGGCAATCACATTTTTGACGACCTATTCTTATCACTGTTTGTTATTTCACTTTCTTCATTTAATATTATCGTCTGTAGTGTGCAATATTTTTAAGACTTCTGGAGATATTTTAATTTATAGTCAAAATGAAAATTTAGACAGAAAAATGTGATTTTGAATGTTTGGTAAAGTATGGGGAAGTCGAAAGACCTGGTGTTTCAGATATTAAAAAAGGTCGAATTCATGCCTGGAATAATGAGGATGTAAGTTTCAGGAGAGTTTTCTGTTATTGTTTCAGAAATAGGACATTGTACTGGAAGACATACATCTACTGCATCGAATTCTATACATGGAAAATATTTTATTTTGGGGGAAATAGTATCCACCGCAGCAATAGACGCTTTATAGAATCACCATCAAACTGTGCTTCAAAATTTGCTATTTTTTAATACTTCTACTATTTTTGTGCAAAAGAAATCTAATTTACGGTTATTTTACACAATTTTCAAAAAATTGTCACTTAATAAATTTATGTATGGTCCCTTAACTTATGAAAATAACACATTTTATTTAATATAAATTAAACTACTGAACGTGAAAATTTGAAATTTTGCAGAGCCATGTAATATTACTTTCTGCATCTATTTCTATCTAGCATCAAAATATGGCTAGAGAGTTAGTTATTCATATTTTTATTTTATTTAACAATCCATAATTCATATAAATGTTTTATTAAAAATTATAATAATAGTAAATTAAGTTTGGGTCGCTTAGTTCTAACAGTACCAATAGAGATCAGCTTCTTATTATCAATATTGTATGATATATTAATTAAACTATGAAAAAATATTTTAACATAGGGGGAAATGGATTTTGGAAACTCGTAACTCACTCGTCTTTAGTTCAAATTTATCGAAAATTGGTTTCCCAGGTTAAAATGAGCTAAATTTTTAAATATAATGTGAAATCTAGGGATTGCTATTGGAAAAAGAAACGTTCGTGCGAATTTATATGCGAAGATGGCCAGCTGTACATTCTAAAGTACAGCTCAAAAGTATTTCAAATACTGTATGTTGCACTTCATTATTTTTTCTGAAGAACTATTGCCCACTTACTAAATTAAAATTTTAAAAAATATGCCTAAGACTAGACTAATTCTTTCAGAGAGTGCAAAATTTAAAAAGTAATGCAGGCGTAAGCCTTTAACCCTTTAACGCGCAGTGTTCCCGCTCTGGGAACAACAAAATCTGACGTTTTGACTGTTGCCAGTCACGAAGAATAGATTTGATTTCTATAAAAATAGTTGCGGGTGACATAGCTCCACGAGAATATTTTACTTTTTAACACGTCCTTTTCCGTAAAAAAAATTGTCACGATTATTTTTAACAGCACTGACATCTGCTGAAAAATGGAAGAATGAGAGAACAGCTGGATAGATTGCCCAATGCTGAAAAAAGGGCAGCCGTTTCCATCGCTCGACTTAACTACCAGCAAGATGGCGGACGATCGAAACGTTCATCGCGTGCCACAGATCTAGATACCCTTTTTTGACGACAGCTGGCTGTGAAACGCTCATCGGGTGCCACAGATCTAGAGACCCTTTTTTTGACACAGCTGGCTGTGAGGCACAGCCAGCTGTCGTCAAAAAAGGTCTCTAGATCTGTGGCACGCGATGAACGTTTCACAGCCAGCTGTCGTCAAAAAAGGGTATCTAGATCTGTGGCACGCGATGAACGTTTCGATCGTCCGCCAGCTTGCTGGTAGTTAAGTCGAGCGATGGCAACGGCTGCCCTTTTTTCAGCATTGGGAAAGGGGTTGTGCCTCAAAGGGTTAATCTACATCCAGAAATTTTATTAGTTTAAAAAACAAGATAGTTTTCTGATGTAAAATTAGTTGAAGATTTTATTTATATTGGCAAATGTTTTTGCAATATGAAGGATTTTTTTCTGTCTGTAAATTAATATATTTCTGTCTGTAAATAGTTCGTCTCTCTTTTTTTCCAGATAAAGAAACAAAAATTTACTTGAAAGTATTCCAAAAAAAGTTTTTTTTTCTCTTTCCACAGTTCTTTAAGAAATATAGTCAAAACTTCCCGGTAAATCACACGGAGATATTATTTAGAGTACAAATGTGCAAAACAAAATCTTCCAAGTTATGAGTTTTAAAGTCTATACTGCATCTCATGCAAAAGTTTACTTTGTTGTACATATTGAAAGGTACTTTTATAGATTTATATTTCTAATCTTCTACAGCCCTCTTCCCCCAGAAAGTAGGCTCAAGTATGTAACATATTTTAGAATCAGTGAATACAAATTAGAAAATCTTGCTTTCAAGGAAGATAACACGTTTCCTGGAAATTATAGAGTATTACAATTTTAAAATTTCTAATTTCCCAAAATATTTTGCGAAACAATATTTTTGTTAATTACAGATAGTAGCATTTTTCTTATGTTCACTACTATTTAGCTACTTATTTGAGAGTTTGAATTTCCTTCAATACTTAAAATACCTTCCTTTTCAGATCCTGAATAATGCTGGTCCATTATTGTAATTATCTTCAAAGAGAGAAAATCAATGAAATTATAATCAAGACAGGAAACTAGGTCATATGTTAATGCAAAAAAAACTCAATAAAGTATTCAATTTAATACAAACATGTTTGTGTTATGATGATCTATTAGATATGTTTGACTGTGTGTGTCAGAAATTTTTAAAAACAGCGACAGTTTTTTTCCCAGTGATTAATTGTTTACATGAGGATCTTGCTGTTTCAGGAGATGCTGCAGCGGTGAGAAGGTATTTTAGTGTTTTGAGAGAAAACAATATCTATACATATATGTGAATGTGTGAGTGTACACAGGGTGTCCCAAAAACACTGACTTACGATTTTATTCCTTAAATATGGACCATAGATTTATAAAATAAATTACAAAGTTACATAAAAATGATACAGAATTTTATGGCATTGAATAAATTTTCCAGGAGATAAAATCGAAATAAATACAAAATTTAAATTTTGTAGACGCCTGACTCCAAGTCTCCTGAAGAAAGCAAATTTTCCAATTAGTAAAATGTGTCTGATACATTAATTTGATCGTGTACAAATTTTCATCGTAAAAAGACTCAGGATGTTCATCCATATGTTACTCTTTAAGTTGAAGTTTCAAATAAATCTAAACATTCATAGGCATTTTCCATCCATAGTACTTCCAGTTCACATTAACTAAAATGTTAACTTAGTTTCAAACCAAATTTAAAACACGAATGCTTATTTGTTATTTGTATGTTTTCATAAGAATCAAATTACGAAAATCTCGTATAATATTTGATTCATAAAAAAAAGATTTACTTTTTACACAGTTTTTAAACGAAAAAATTAGGTAAGACCAAACTTTCCATGTTACACCTGAATATCAAAATCACTACAAAAAGTTTCCGATATAGCTCCAGTCACCCTTAAGTATTGTTTGAAATTAAACATCAGTGTTTTACTTAAGCTCCATAATAGTAAAAGGAATAATTCATGCCACTCGCACACGTACACAATATCCCAAGTAAATGAACTAAGCTTTCATTCCTTTTAATATTGGCCATAAACTTTTTTTTTTTTCAGGAGCATCCAAAAAAAATTTCATTACTCTCTATGAGCAGTCATCGTTTAAAGCGCATTTGGGAGACATTCACCTATATCAATGAAAATAACATTCATTTATGCTTTTTAGAATTCCAACTAATCCTCTTTATTGCAAAGAGTTTACATATTACAATTCGTATTGAGTAGCACCCGAAGGAATTCCAATGTATGATGGTTAGAGGTACGGAATTTTCGTTTTTTTCAAATAGATGCATATTTGTGCTATTTTTTCTTAAAATTGTGAAAAGATGCGAAATATCAGAATCTGTTAATAGGAGTGAGTTAACGAGAAAATTTCTAATTTCTGTGAACAGATGTAAAACATAGCCCTTTTCTTCTTTCTTTTTTTTAAGAAAGATAACTATGTTACTTTTAAACGTAAACTCAAGTTTCAAATAAGCTTCATAGCTAAGCTGCGCCCGCAATTGATAAAATTATTTAACCAATTAGAAGATTCAAGTTACCCATTTGTTCACCATTTGTGGAACAAATTAGAAGGCTTGAAAGCAACTGTTGAACAAAAGTGTCAGGCGATTTGGATCTAAACATAATTCTAGAAACAGCACCTGAAAAAAATTTTCAATAAACTTTCTTTGCCTGGGAAATTATATACCACAAATGAAAACTGTTTTTGCATTTTCCAATTATTTTGGCCATTTGTTGCTGCAAGTAGACCACCTTAAATTTTATTGCTCGAAGGCTTTTCAAAAATTCTTTTCTTCAGAACATTTCCTCAAAATGAGCTCATGGTTTAAAAAAAACTCCTTTTTTACTGTTTCTTTGCACAGACTAATCTTTCTAACTCTACGGCAGTCTTTAGTTTGTAGTTTTGCAATTAGTTGCTGACCATTCCATCTGTAAAGGCTTGTTTTGAACTGTGACTTGTGTCACTGTGCTTCTGCTTCTCATCATCTGTTGCCTTGCTCTTTAACCCTTTAACGCGCAGTGTGTACGCTCCGGGAAGCCAAACTCTGGCGTTTTGACTGTTGCCAGTCACGAAGAATAGATTTGATTTCTATAAAAATAATTGCGGGTGACATTGCTCCACGAGAATCTTTTACTTTTGAGCACGTCCTTTCCCGTAAAAAAATGGTCACAAATTATTTTTAAAAGCACTGACATCTGCCGAAAGATGGAAGAACGCGAGAACAGCTAGATAGATTGTCCAATGTGGAAAAAAGGGCAGCCGTTGCCATCGGTCGACTTAACTACCAGCAAGATGGCGGATGAACATTTCGATCGTCCGCCATCTTGCTGGTAGTTAAGTAGAGCAATGGCAACGGCTGCCGTTTTTTCAGCATTGGGAAAGGGTTGCGCCTCAAAGGGTTAAGAGAGGTAAACAGAGAAGAATCGCCTTTGTGAAATTCCTCATTTTCGTTGCCTGATGTTAGAATCAATACACAGGAATAAAGATCTCAAAGTGAAGGACATATTGTGGGCTAATAAATGCTCTTTTTCCAATCTTTGCTGAAGCAGCTCTAAAGAGTATTTGGATCCTAACTAATAGCACAGGCGCGTGTCGTTATTTTAGTGATTATAACGTCGTCGTTGCAGACAGAAGGAGGATTCTGAAACAGTCAAATGTTGAAATTACAACAATGCAGCTTTTAATTAACACTGAATATAAATTTTGAGCGTGTAAAAAAGTATGCAAATTTCACTTTTTTTTCCGCGAAATTTCTGCTTATGTGTGAAAATTCCGTATTCTAATGATGTTCTATGGCATATTATAAACATTAATCCATTTCAAGCACTGACAATAAGTGTAGTAGACATTTAGAGCACCTTACTCTTCATTTATAAGATGGAAATAGCAATTTTTTTACAAGGCCTTGCATAGTTACATTTAGAGTGATTTAGTTTTTCTTAGAGAGTACCACAAAATTAAGTAGTTTCGCTACATATCGGCTTTTATCGATACACTGGAGCAGAAAAGACACTTCTGTTGCGAAGTGTTTTATTTTCGATGCGATTAGCTTGATTTTACTTTCTTGCTTTAAGATTTTTGAAAAAAAGTCCATTTAAAGTATTTTATTATTATTGAAGCTTAATATCTCCATGTGGGATGATTGATTTGTGGTCAAGGCAAAACTACAAGAGGGCTATATAACAAACCGACCCAACTGTTGATCTAATGGTCTGGAGTTTTGGGCAGTTTTCTCTAGATTAGCATGAATGTGATTTAGATTCCCTTAAAATGTTTTCCGACCACGGCAACTCCCCTACACAGATGTCCCTTTCGTAGGTTTGTTTAAATACAACACATATATACGCAAAGTCTCTTTGAAAGTGTTAATAAAATACACTAAATTGTTTTTGGTTGAAACAGACAAATGCCTTTCAAACGATTCAAAATTTCTCTTGGCAGTCCATTTTAAGTAATTTTAGGCTTTTTATTGATGCTGTAGGGAGTAATATAAGGTTACACAATCTTTCCAATGAAGATGGGCTATTGTGCTTATATACTGACGTGGATATATAAGTTCAAACGTCCAAAACGAATTGCACTAAAGAGCCAGCCAAGAATCGAATCAGACCCTGAGTGTGATAGAATGGTTTGTTAACCATTAAATCACCTGATCGCTAATTTTCAGATATTTACGTTTATTTCTAGCTACCATTTTACTTTATCAACCTATTAGATTTTGTTCAATATTTTTATTCAGAATAATAGGCTAATAGATTTTTATTAAAACCACTCTATAATTATTTATATCTCATGATTTGAAAATCTCATCCTGATAATCATATCCTGAAAATCAGTTATGAAAACAGTAATTAAGATGACAGTTTTTACGTTGAGCTTTTTCTTAGGAATGACAGAGCTTGTTAATATGGCCAAACCCGATGGTAATTTAAACTTGTTAAAAAACCTATTTTAATGTTAAAATCTGTCAATTCGTTTTATGCGTCTATTAACTTCAGAACGAAATCTTTATGCATGCAAATAGAAAAAGCTTCGACCAAGTCAGTTTCAAGATAGAAAACGAGGAAATATTGTGTTTTTGCTTCTGTTTAAAATCTAAAATTGATTAAATTGAAAATAATCTAAAATTGATCTGTTGATTAAATTACAAATACCCCACACAAACTACTGCAATTAATTTTTAACAGGGATGCTAAAACCAACCGAATTTTGAAATTTCAAAATTTCCCATTTCAAAGCCAAAAGTTTTTATGCGGTAAAATAATACCCAAAAAGTAATCAATTGCAAAAAATTTCGGTTGAATGTTTTACATCTCTGCAATATGTAAACTAAGTCATGCACATGCTAATTTTCGGTTGATTAGTTTTCTTTTTATTTATTTACTTAAACAAAACTCTAAAAATTAAGATTACCACGATATTTGATGTAAAATTCATACATTCCTTTCAGCCACAAACTATAAATTTCATCGATATTTATAGGGAATTAAAATTTAATAAAAAATTGCAAAAAAGTGCAGAGGCAGACATTAAAATAAAATAATATGAAAAATTCGGTGTCGCATTAACTAGCTAAATAAAAAGTTTATCATGCGTGCTAAAAGGTTTCATTACCTTTTTTATTTGTATTAAAGAAAAACACACACACAAAAATTAAAAGAAAAACGCAAAATTACTTGATATATCATATTAATGAGTCTGTGTTTATTTAAAGGAAATCTTTTTGATTAAAATGGTATAAAATATTATTTTTCTAGAAAAAACTAATGGGCAAATTTAAATCCAATAGCTTCTTTTTGGTTTATGTATTTTAAATTATGAAAACTCATTTGGAGAAAGAACTTTGAATTTGAGTTTCACAAATTTAAAATAATGTCTTTAGGTAAAGTGAAAAGCGAATTTTCAAACGTGGGTGGACCTTTTAATTAAAATCAATCGCTGACAAATTAATGTTAGAATGCAGTTTTACTAAATTAAAAAAAAAAAACATTTCTCTTTCAAACTCATCTGCTTTCATTTTGTAATGACATTCAGCATTTTTTATAAAGTAGTCCTACTTTCAAATACATAAATAAATAAATTAACTTGTGGTTGCCTAGGAGACAGCGCATGCGTGCACTAATGAATTCAACACTGCAACAAAGTCTACACAAATTAAGCTGATAATTTTCACATACGTGTACGCAGTACTTTATCACTGCATACTACTTTTGCATATTTGATTTGCACTAAATATAGAACGAAAAGCCTACTTATACCTTCACCAAGATATGTAAGTGGGAGGTATAAATGTGAGGAAAATTATTACACATCTGTGAAGTTTACATGAAAATACTCACCTTCGAAAACATCAGACTTTTATAGCAATTTGGCAGGAGCAAAAATCACAGATACACACTGAAAAAAATGTTTTGTTAAATGAATAAAAATTTTGTTAAATCAACAAAATTTTCCGGTTGAAATAGCGCCATATACATTTTTGGTAAATTAACAAAATTATTTTGTTAAAATTGTTTGGTTATTTCAACAAAACATTTTGTCAATTTAATCAACGAATTTTGTTAAAATAAACGAACGTTTTGCTGAACGTTTTAACCAAACTATTTGTTTAAATGGTTTATTTGGTTAAAATCAACCAAATTATTTGCATGAATTAATAAAATTTTTTTGTTCACTGGTATGTTCACGGCTCATTTAACAAACTTATTTTGTTGATTTTCCTATGTCATCTTTTAACCCATAAACAGTTGGTTGAAAGTTCCAGAGGTAAAACCAATTAATTATCTATTCATCAAAATTTACATTTTTATTTGAGTTCGTCTATATATTTACAAGTTTAATTTTATCAACTTCAACGTCAGTTTTTTTCCCTCCTCATAAGACAAATTTAGCAAGACAGTCAGATTATTCAAAATTCATAATGAGAGTGTTTTACTGTTATATAGTCACATTCAAAATAATTTAATGTCAAAATGTCGGTGAATATTTATCACTTAAATGTGAAAAATACCAATAAGTATCAGTAAAAGAAGCGTTTCTTGAGAGAAGTCAAAATAACCGTTAGCCGTAAATTTCAGGTCGGTATACACCCAAACAACCGCTGAATATGATAATATTAAATGAGCGAAACATTATTTATGCATACTAAATACATAATCAGATATATTAAAGTAGGTAAAAATTCTTCGTAAGAATTTGAAAAATGTGTAGTATATTGAGTGCAACGTTATTTTTTAAATTGCTTACCTAATTCTGTTGTTAATAATAATAATATTGTGTCAAATAAACTTATTCCATGTTATCTTATAATGCTCTTTTTCACGCTTATATTGCAGAAAGGACTATTTTTGGGAAATACGTGCGAACAACCTTAAACTAGAAGTGAAATAAAAAGTAAAACAGATGAATAGTGATAAGCACGCAAAGCTAATGAGGCATACTATAGTAGTGTAAACATTGAGAACGTCAATTAAATCATATAAGCATTTCGTTATCTCAGCTATCCATTTTGGTTATATGTTTTTTATTTTTTCACGAAGGCGGATGCGATTCTGAAGGTTTACTTTCTCCGACAAATCTAACATTGAGTTTTTTTAACTATGTAGATACAGATAAAAGAATTAGAACAAAAAAGTAAATTTTAATGAATAAGTAAAATAATTACTTACTTCAGAAACTTTCGAATTTTCCCAGTCGATTAGTATATTTTTTATTTGTTGCTTTTGGTGTGGTCTTTGTTTCTAGCTTCGTTCAGGCGAACGGTTTTGAACTCCTGAATATTCTTGGCATGGTGGAATTAGTCAGCTTGAATTGCAAAAAAACAATGCCACAGAGTTAAATATATGCATCAATCAAAAATAATGAGTGCACAAAACACCAACGGGGGTCGGCACGACCCTTGTTAGATATGAGACTGCGAAGCATTCTTTCCACTCTTGTGCCTCTGCTTACCCAGCGCCATTGTCAACAACGTCTACAGTGGAAATGGGAATATACAGACTGGACCATGCATATGTGGAAAAGAGTTGCCTGTTCGTATTTATCCCGGTTTCTCCTTCCTCACGCCGATGGTTATGTCAGGGTACACCGTCTTCCAGGAGAACAACTGCTCCGTTCTCTACGGCTGCTCAAAGCTCAAACACCAACAATTTCCAATATCTCGACCTTGTGTGACCTCTGCTTGAATATTTGATACAATCTGTCTCCAGTTATTTACCAAGAACTCGAGCCGTCCATGCCCAGGCGAGTTGCAGCTATTTTGAAGGCCATAGTAGGCGCAACGCGTTATTGAGTTGGTGGTCATAAAGTTTGGCTCTTCAGTGCATGCGGTGTTAAAGTGTAAATGAAAAATTCAATGGTGAACAAAGAATAATCTAGTCAATTCATGCTGGCTCTATGCTGGCAAACTTTATTACTTAAGAATAAATAAATCTCTAATTGTCAAGCAAATGAATGCAATTAAAATCCATTTAAAGTACTATGTATTTGAATGAATATTGATTTAAATTTGATCATTTATTCTATTCAATAGTTTAGCTCAATTAGCATCATCAACCATGGTTAATATTTAAATTTTAGGCGACAAACGTGCTCCTAAAGAGACCCCAATAAAGAGTTCTCGGAACTTTTATTGAGTCGGAAATTCCTCCAGGAGAAATTTGACAGGCACCCAATAAGCTAGTTTAGTCTCAAGTGATACGTTTGCCTCAAGTGATTTGCCTCTTAAGAAGTAATTTAAATTCGATTTCATAAAGCGTTTCGAAAGACGCGCGGTCGATAGTAGCACGAAATTGAATGGAGTAAATTATTTCCAGAACATCAATTTTACTCATTTTCCAGAAAAGGAAGAATCGTAAAGTATACTGTTTTATATGACACGAGCATGTATAAGAGATTTTTTAAAAATACAACGGTTTTCCCTTCATACAAATTGTTTTATAGACCCTTGCCAACAATTGGAAACATTTAATAAATGAAACATTCTTTCACCCCTCTTCTTTCTGCCTCTCATCTCTTGATCTTGTATATATTTTCCTAATTTGGAACAGAAATATACATATTATTATTGAAGAAAGCATGTAGAACATAACAATTTTAAAAAAATGAATTGTTTAGTTCAGCGGTTCTCAGCCTTTTTTACTTCGCGCCCCCCCCCAACAAAGAATAACTTACGGCTCCACCCCCTCACCTTTTTCAGCATACATTCAGTTTTTTTAATCTATAACAAGATTAAAAAAACTGAACATTTAGTCGAAAATACGTCAACAATTTCTACAAAATAATGTTATTAGTAAAGTTTGAATGAACATTTTAAGCGAAAATGGATATATTTTTGAGTAAAAACGAGAATAAGTAAGATGATTTTTTTTAAAACATGCATCACAACTTGCTCTTTGGTTTTCCTCGCGTCCCCCTTGCAAACGCTCTGCGCCCCCCTTGGGGGTCGCGCCCCACAGGTTGAAAAACGCTGGTTTAGTTAATATTATGCAGGTTATATCAAAAAAGCGCTCTAATGAAGATGACAACTTGTAAATAATGTACATCCTCTTTAACACGATGATGTCTTGGTGTGAGGCTTGCATAGCAGTGCATAGTAGCCACAGCTAGAGATCAGACGGGTTCTGTAATTCACGATTGTGTTCGGGCTCGGACTCGGGATCGTGAGAAAATTTTCCCTATTTATTAAACTTATAATACATTCTTTTTCTGAAGGTGTGTTAAATACAGCATTTACTAATGTCACTATTATATGAGATTAATGACTCGCATTTTTCTGTTTCTAATACATCAAAGTACATTGAAATGTTTGGCATTGATGCGACTACTCAACATATTTTTTAATAAAAATTGAAACATTATTATTATTATCATTATTATTATTATTACTATTCTTATTATTATTATTTGATAAACTTGAATCTAAAAAATTAGAAAGTGCATTAATAGTTTGCTACTCAAACAGAAAATCGCACAAACAGCAAAATTTCTGATATTCAATCAATGAAGTAATTGACTTTTCTTCATCAGCTGAAATTTCGGGCTCGGGCTTGGGTTTGGGCTTAAATTATATCACCCGGGCGGTCTCAGCCTTTAAAAAATGAGTCTGAATTCATATCTAAGCCGCACATTACATATTAGATGGAACTTTCAAGGTCTATAAAAATCACGGATACACAATCTTTTACATAACTTGTATATTAAATTATAATTTCTCTTTTTTCATTGTTTTGCACCTAAATGCTTTCTCCTATAAATTGTATATTTCTGTCCCAAATTCTGTTACAATAAATCGAGTACTTCTTCATTTATTGCAGATTTTATGTGTCACCATAATTTTAGATAGAGGTTCATGAAAGTGGGCAAAATGTAACAAATAACTGGTGATATCACACCAAACAAGCAATATCCTTGCAACCTGCAAGAGAAGAAAGATTTGAAAAAAATTGTGTAATTCATTAAAATTTGTGAATTTATAGTGTATTTTGATTAGAAAATGAACTTTCTTTTTTTCAGGAATTTCAAAAGACAGATCTTTACAATGTTTTAAATTTCAAAGTACTGTTTTATTAAGTAGATACAGAACATCCTTAAGCAAAAGTTAGAGGAATGTCCCTCTTTCATCTTTAATAGTATGCTTACCAAAATATAATCTGTAAATTTTGACTCCTTCCTTTTTTTTTTTTTTTTTTTAGATGGAATATTATGAATTTACAGTGACAAAGCTATATTTAGGTGAAAATATTTTGGTAAAAATTACTTCTTAATTTTCTTTTTTAATGAAAAAGTCAGTTTTTAATGAAAAGTTCTTTTTCTTATCTTTGAAGTATTAATGACGAGTCGCGACTTTTAAATAAAATGGCGTGTATTCGTTAAAGCAGGTTCAGTGCATGCAATTAACTGTGAAGTAGAAAGTGACCATATTGATTCTTTGACTGCCATATTCAGTGAAATTCACATAATATTTGGTTTAACACCTTGCTACCCTATGTAAAGATAACTTCAATTGGTTGCGAAGTTAAAATGATTACAATAAGACATGAACTTCCTCTGTACTTGTAGAGGTTCAATATTTTTATAATGGTCTCGAATATTCTATTGTTGTAATATTGAAAAACTCGTTATAATATTTTGTTATTCCCCGCTTTTTTACCTCATTCAGTATGTTCAAGACTATAAGTCAGTTCACTTAAACACTTATTTTCAAATTATATTTTGTGAAACTGAATTTAAAAAAAAAGGAAAAAAAAAACTTGGTCTGCCAGGCAGTCTTTAGAAATTCCATGTGATATTAATCAAAATTTGAACAATTTCTCTAATATATCTATACTTCAATTTTTTGTTTCTGGTACAAAGAATAATCATTAAAAATAACAAAAACTCAAATGTATGCTACAGTATGCAATAAAAATGGATAATATAGGTGTGTAGTAAAACGCAAACAGATGATACTCTATAAGTTCATATTTGATAACATGCTTATCAAATGTAAATTGCAAAGTTCTGAATACAAGTGGTGGAAATCATAAAATCTTTATTAGTTTATAATAAACAGATTTATTATTACTGTGTTTAACTGTCACAATTGCAAAATACTTTTTGCAGTAACAGTTAAACAGTTGTAACATTGTACAGTTTATCATTGTAACAGTTAAACACAAGCATATACTCGCAAGACGAAGGAAGTGTTGGGCCACAGGAGCTTAAGCTCCTTCTAAATTTAGAAATTTTTAACTGAATGCCAATAATTAAGAATTTTTTATGAGAAATTCTTTCTTTGCCATCTTTTGTGTCCCTCTCTGATTTTTTTTTCGTAGTCACGGGCCTGACACGCACTCAATATTAAGAAAACGTGTTAGCAAATCAAAATACATTTCCTCCCTTCTCTCCCCATTTTTAGACTTTTCATAGGTTGGATTTGATCAATCATAAGGGATATTTCAATACAACATACAGAAAAAGTGCACTTAAATGTCTATAAGACAGCTGCATTTGACTTTCAGATCTGACTGCAACATTATAATTTAAAAAAAATTGAACCGATTTATATAATTTCAAACAGTTTCTTTTTTTAATAATCTTTGACAGATCAATTACCATTCCATTAGTTTCATTTTTTTCTTGTAAGAAAAATATATAAAGTTCACTTACGTATTTCATCTACCTACAGCAGTATTAAGTGAGTCAAATACTTAAACTTTCAAATTCTTTAAGTGTTGAGAGCACTCCTACATTAACAATTCTTTCTATCTTTTTTTTTTTTTGGGGGGGGGGGACAAACTTTGATTTTCCTACTTTTAGTACTTGAAACTATGAAAAATAATTTTTATATTACTATTACTTTATTTTATACAAGTAACTGTGTGATCAGTAACATTCAAATCATCATTTCAAACTCCTGCAATTAATTTTGAAAGGAATTCGAAGCAGAGAGGTATGAACCTTTTTTTATGGAACAAGAGTTATCCCAAATAAATAAATGGGATAGTAAAAAAGTTGCTGTTTTTTCGCTCTAAATTATCGAGAACAGATTTAACTTCTTTTAAGTTCCCTAATGTAAAAGAGTGTCAGAATTTCAAAACTATAAGATAGAGGTTTGACAATTTCTTTATACGCAGTGATAGTTGTATAATAAAAAAACGGCGTTTTTTAATTATAACTGAAAAACTTAAATTATTTTTTTTATACCAATCTATTTTTAGTCTAACGAATAGCAGCAAATCCAGAAGTTTAATTTTATCTGTAATGAATAATTCGTTATGTAAATTGTAGTAGTATATATATATCTCTTAAACTGCTTGTTTTATTTAATACGTTCTTATAATTTTCTTTTTCTCTGTATCAAGGTAAAATCATGAAGAAGACGATAACCTTCAGCTTTTTTCTGGCGTCATTTTTGGTTATTTCGATGCTCGAAAATATAATTGCTGAAGGTATAATGATTCACGACTCAGTAAAAATTAGTAATATTAAGTTATTATTTACAAACGGACTATTTTTACGTTTTAATTTTATGTGACAGTTTTTGTCTATTTTCGATTATCCATTAATTACACTATAATTTGAAACAATTATTTTATTTTGCCATTACAATTTTGGTTTTTTCTGTTTTCTTCAACTACATTAATTTTACAACCACCTGAAGCTCATTTTATTAACCAAAATACTAGAAACCAGTTTGTACAGATCTAATGGCGTCACCAGAAACTTTCATAAAAATAAAGTAAGAAATATTTAAATAGCTTCAAAAAGGTAAAATCCATAATTTTTTTCACTGATCAGATGCCGCGATTACCTTTCTTTAATTTAGAAGGCTCAAAAAAATACTCTATGATGGATTACATATAATGTCCGTTTGAAGCAAAACTATTTATTTCGTAATATAGGAATTTAAACAGAACTCGTGCATGTATATCCTCTGAGCGTCTGTGACGTAAACTCCCGTCCACTTCATTTTAGTTTTCACTGCAATGCATCTATAATTTAAATTAATTCTCAGGTATAAAATATATTTTGATATTAAAGCTCTTAAATAATTTAGGATTTTTTTTGAAAATTACAATACTTTCTATCAAAAGTTTATTTTATTGTTTATATAATTTTAAAGCCGCATGAAACTTTTATCGTCAAAACAACTTTAGATCATTTTTCCCTTTCAAAGACGTTCAGACTCTTAAACGAATTCAAATTCTTTTTATTTTTTGTTGTTTATTTCCTAGTCCCTTTTCTTAGTATCTTTGTTCCAATAGCTTTTTCCCTTAAATTATGGATGTATTGAACAGCTAATTAAGGTTAAAACTTTTTCTGCCCACCCCCCCGAAAAACGTTTAATTTTTTTTCCTTGACAGTTACTTTAAAGTTAATAAATCGAATCGTTCCGCAGAAAAATAGGAAATAAAAGATTGTATATTTTAATGATAAAATATTATTTATTTATTCGTACTATATGTTATTTTTCATTAATAATCTGTAATAGTCAATGAAAATATGGGACGAATACTCTGATAATATATTTGTTACAGTGTCAATTGCGACTAGCAACTATAATATCACATTGAATATTTTATAATTTTAATATCAAATAAGCCCAAATCTCTAGTTAATCGCTTCCAGTCTGAAGTAATTATAAAAAATAGTGATAAAGGATTCAGCTTTTTATTTAAAAGTAAGTTCTAAAAAATTGAAAGACAATTCTGTAGTACATGAAAAATTGAAAGACAATGCTCTTTCCTGCACTGTCGGCTATTTTTAATTAAAGCTCTGGCCAATGAACCCATACAATAAACAAGTGGTTATGTAAAAAACTGTTTGAAAATACATTACTTTTTTCAGTTTACTTTCATACATTATTCTTGTGTTATAACTTGCGTTTTGACGAACTTGTTATCATTTAAACTAAGAGATAATTGTTAAAAAAATGTTGCTCTAATTCAGATTTAGAAGTTTACATAAAATTTATTTACTTTTTATCTACATACATGTACAATAAATTAACATTATGACGGTATTTTGCATTAACTTTTAAAAGCGCTTGAAAGTAAAATGTAAGTACCCAAGATTACCTTATTGTCTTGAGACAGGGTAAATCAGCATAATTTATTTCGTAATCATAATTACTTTTTGCAGTAAGTTTTATTATAACAACAACATTTTTAATGTAGAAGTAAACAAAATTATTAAACAGTATTAAAGAATAGTATATATTTTTTGGTAAATACTTCAAGCGAAAATTTTTACTTTTCAGATTACAATAAACAAACAGTCCGAGAAGAAGCTCGGTAAGTGAATACTTTTGATTTTTGTTAATCGCTTCATTAAATGATTAAACATTTGTTTAAATGCATTTTTATGACATATTCTTTTTTCTTGATAAATTCTACCTTTTGGGAAACCTCATACTTATGATAAACCGCAAAAATAAACCTTTTTGTTTATTTATTTCGTTTACTTTGGTCATCTATGCAAGTTTCGAAATTTAAGAGTTTTACATTCAAAATTGAGGAAGTTAACGATTACGGACTATATTAGGCTATGTTAGAAGAATGGTGAAAATCTCAGTCTATGAAAAAACAGCGGAATATTTAGCTTTCTGGAGGCTGGTTTAACCACGTAAGCGTATATTTCCAAGACTAATACTGAAAATGGCACAGAGCCAAGCTTAACTTTCAGTCTGAGTTTGAAGTATGTTTATTCTAATGCAAACAAAATTAAATATTTCATCTGTTAATGATTTTTCAATATATTTCAGTAAGTTATTTTTAATAAGAAATTTGCATCAAAAAAGGTTATCGCTTTTGTAGAGCTTTTCTGATTTTTTTAAAACCATTTCTTATTCCTTTTCAATAAAGTATGATAAATTATTGCTCATATTTTAGTAGTTGTCAATTCAAGTTCGAAAACTTGGTAACATTAGACGGTTCATATTTCAATGCGCTGTAATTTTTCAAAAATTAATGAAATGTTGTAGTTTGAAGTAATCTTGATGTATGTGGTGCATGATACATGGGATATAAATAGATTTATACTTTTTTCAATCTGCAGTGGAAAAATTATTCTTCAGTCAGATTCTGGTTACGTCAAGAATACTTTTGTTTTGCACAAAATATCCGAAACATCTGAAACGTTGAGCCTGCGCTTAGTAGACGAATTTATAAACTTGGTTTAAATAGAAATGCTCTAAGATCCAGTAAATCGCTCGTCCAGAGGGTGAACCTGTTCTCAAGACACAATTAGATTTTAGCAGAAGAAAGTTTCAGCCTTTTAATAAAGCGTTTAAGACAGCATTCCTTGTTTAAAATGGCAAATCTGGATATTCAATAAAAACGTAAATAAAACCGAAAAATATTTGCAATAAAACTTATCTCAAATGGAACCGAAAGAAATCAGAATGTATTTTCACTACAGGCAGGTGTATGATGATTAAAAATATATTTTGAAACAGAGAATAGGAAGAGTAAGAGTTTGAATTTGGTTCCTTCAAAGACAGGCTTTTGCTTAGTAAGGGGCTCGTTTTTGGCAATTTTGACAGCATGAGACAAATATCAGTGATATTTAAGTATTACTATTTTAATTAGCAATTTAAGTTATAATATGGCGTTATGTTACTAAATATCACATCTACAAGAAATTGTGTACGTTTTTGAAGAGTGATTTAAGTTGTTTCTCCCCCATAGAGCTTGCGCTCAGAAAGGCGAGAGGTGTGCACCGCTAGGTTGTTGCCCTAGTCTCAAGTGCAGATGCAATCCAGCGAATCATCAGTGCAAATGCAGAGATTTTTAAGAATGTTCAATATGAATATCCTTATAGTAAATACTTATTAACATTCAATAGATATTCTTTTTAAGATCACTATTACGAATCAAAATTTAGTCTCCTTTTATGAAGAAATATAAAATATTCTGCTATTTTTGTGCATATTCTCAATGAAATATTTATAAATTATTCAAGGAAAATTCTGCAATTAAATTGCTGTGTAACTGTAAAAATAAATAAATAACAAAATCTGTATTGTTTCCACGACGTACATAAGAAAAATTTTTAGCATACCTCACTTTGTACTGAAATTGAAAGATATTAACATGATTTTAAAACAAAAGTTCAGTAACTTCTGAGTTCCTGAGAAACTGGGTAGCAGGGCAACAATAGATAATCCATAAAATGCCCAAAAAGATGTGCATATAATTACGAAACCTTTTTGGACAATATCATTTACAGTAGAAAACCTTGACAATGTCACAGTTTGTGTAATCACTTTTCAGGATTTTTTTAGAACCTGAATCATAAATAGCTAGCTTATACAATAATAATGTGCATTAAAACAAAATACATACTAATAGTTTCACTCGAAATGTAAGCAATTTAAATTAACTTCATGAGCAGTTGATGATAAATACTTTTATCATAATCATTACTTTGAGTTTTTAATTTTAAGAGAAAAAAAAATATTTCATGCAATATATTTTTTCGAGGCCTGTCCGAATCAATTCTAAGACTAACTCCAATCATGAGAAGAGAACTACCGTCTCAGAATCACTCATATTACCACTTCTCAAAAACCGCCGCCATGGTGGTTCACTACTCTTGCAAGGGCGGCTCCAGACTGAATTCTCGGAGGGGGCCATCGAACTTTTTACTTAGGTCTATAAATTGTTCAAAATGTAAATTGAACGTGTGAAATCGTGAAGTATGCGAATCTAAAGTTGTAAAACAAAATTTCGGAGGGGGCCATGGCCCCTATGGCCCCCTCACTGGAGCCGCCCTTGTACTCTTGACAGCTAAGCAACGCACTTATAAAGCAATCTGATACCGCAGCCATATATAACGAAGAACAGGTTTTTAAAAAATAAGCATTCAATGTAGCAAGCCAAGCGAGTAGTGAAATGCAGTTAAAGAACAGTGAGCAGAAATATTTTGTTTTAATTTACAATGGCTGGCTACATATGAAATAACAGAAGAACACAAGATATATAAACACGAAAACAATGAGAAACGAAGATAATCACACAGTGACATGTTTAGCCCATAAAGGCCCTAGATCGTCACCTCCGATAAACATCATTCAAATGAACGCAGAACATTTGAATTGCTGTGGAGGCGTTTATATCGTAGGTGACACGTATAGACTCCAAGTTACGTCCGTACTCATACACAATTGCGGAAACAAGTGCAGGGCAGACAGGAAGGTGGGATGAGTCCATGTCCTCAACCAGATTGTATAGCATGCATTTTGGGCTTTCAACAATTATTTTTCGTAAAAGGTGATTGGCCAAACAGTCATGGCCCATCAGGAGCCTGAAAAGGGCAACTGCTTTAAACCTTAGCTAACCTTGGATGTTTAGAATGGAGTTGAACCAGGTTTTATATAAGCTGCCTTCACGAAATTTATCAGATAGAGTGTTCAGGAAAAAGTCTCGGATCATCAGTTTCATCGAGTGAAAAGAGATTACCTTACTGGTTGATCTTTTTTGGCTATAGAATCTGCTTCTCGTTACCCAGCATCGCACAAATGGGTAGGGATACACTGCAGAACGATATCCTTGCCCCTTGGAGCAAGATGTTTAAGACAAGAGATGCATTTTTCGATGCAAGAAGACTGAGGTGCGAGGCGGGAATTGTTTGTCAAAAATGCTGCCTTAGAGTGAGATAGGATGACTGCTAGAAATTGTTCAGCTCGGCGCTGAAGTTGAGTTAGGGCAAGATCTAAAGCCTCGACTTCTCCATCGTAAACAAATGTAAAACGGCCAACAGGAGCGTATGCAGAAATATACGCCACTGTCGGTCGTATATTGGAGAAAGTAGGATTCTCACGAGAAATAAAAGCTGCATAATTAAGTTTCTTGGAGAGTTGACCCGAACAGGGAATAATTATTCACAAGACATAGACAGAAATGTGTGATGCAGGCTTCTTTTGTATTGCCTCTAATTAAGAAGATTTACACAAATCGAAGTCGAAATTAAGAAGTCCCACCATCCAATGGGAAGAAGTATTTCATTCTTTGCGCGGGTAGTTATTAATATTTTGTAGTATTTTTCTGTCAAGTCCAGCTCTTCACACGATACATAGTATGTTTTTTAGGAAATCTGCATATTTTGTTTTTCTATCAACATGTTGAATGTACAATTGATATTTAAGAAACTCGTTTTGCAATCATTAATTGAATATTAAATAAATAACGAAAATGTCATACTTTTTTCTTTATGTTTACCATAATATCAGGGATATATATAGTATATATATATTGCATAAATAAAAATGCATCTTCGCAGCATCGTTGTAACGGGTAGATGATGTTTTACAAAATATTGAATTTGAAGATCAGTGGCAGAAATACAGAATCTTAAGTAAATTTCCTTTTGATTTTTTTACAAATAATAAATATTATTTTACAGAAGTTCCTAAGTCTAATAAACTGATGTGAGAAACCTTCACTTTTTTGGTAACCTATTTTTGGGGCATGTTATCAATTACTCCCACACTTCAAGTCAAAAATACATTATCGCATCTGACATCAGCTGCTAAATCCAGGACACCGAATATTGAAATGGTTGTTTTTCAAACAATTAATTAGAATTTTGGTTCTTGCATTATCTTTAAAAAAGGCCGGAATTTCATTATTAAGTTTAATACAGTCAACTCCGGTTATAGTGAGCGTCTGAGGAACAATTTCGTCCACTACATCCGAAGTTCACTAAACGGAAGTGTCCCATTGGTGAACAGAGAAACTTAATAAACTAAAACATAGAGTATTTTATGACCGTACTGAATGTTTATTACGTAAATCAAACATAATCACATTTATGATTAAACAAAATATTTATTGAGTAAGTAAAACATAGATAATCGCATTCATGGAAATAATGTACATTCGGAAAAAGTTGCATTACCTTTGATTAAGCAGGAAAGCAGTCTGTTATGCTATGCTGCTCAGCGTGGTCAGTTTTGAGAAGTATTTTTTCTGTTTTTTTCAAGCTTTTGTGCAAAATTTCCAGACGTGATTCAGCATTATCTGATCATTCTCAAACCTTCTCAAAGTCTTTACACTCTCCATTACTTCTTTCACAGTTGGAACTCGTTCTTGTCAGGTGATTGATAATATCTTTCTCTCTATTCGAAGACAAAAGAGACGTTGTTTGTGGGGATAGGCATCCAACAACATCACCTCCGTTGTTTCCAGAATTTTCAAAGTTCAATTTCTAAGTTCACTATAACCGAAGTCATGGTTCACTAAAACCATTTTATGCAAATTTTTAATGGATGTGAATCGGGACTAATGATTTGCGTTCACTATATCAATGAACTATATCGAAAGTTCATTGTATCCGGAGTTGACTGTATATAATAAATATGTGTTGTTGATGCGAATTTATCAAAAATTGATTTAATGTTGCGATGCTTATTGAAATATGAGGTGAAATAAATCTTTTTTTTTATGTTTTGTAGCGACTGTTCAATAAAAAATTCAGTTAAATAAATGCAGTATTCCTGTACTAAATTTTAATTCTTTATTTTTAGTAAGGATTGCTCTCAGCGACTCGAGAGATGTGAAGAAGTAAAGTGTTGTGGAGGTCTAAGTTGCATCTGTAGCACACAGAGGTTTCAATGCAAGTGCAGATAACTTCTTGTAGCTATCTACTGCTTCTGTAGCTCACTATTAAACTGTAAACACTAACAAACCTATATGAATTTCTTTTAAGGAATATATATGTTTAATAAAGTAAAATTAGATGTTAGTTTTTCTCATTTTATTTGCATATTTTACTTTCAATGAGTTAACGCTATATTCTTGAACAATGAATTGGTATAATTCTTTTTTGAATAAGTAAAAAAATTTAGATTAAAAAATATCTTGTATAGACACGACATGACATCCTTTACGTTAAATTCTTCATACAAATCATTGATACTTTTCATCTAAACTTATATAATTTGAAAGGAAGGTGCGATATTTCAATAGTATCAATGTTTAGCGATTTTTAACAGAGCATGGCAAATAACTCCAAGCTGCGTTTGGTTTTTAAAGCTTATTTTTTGAATGAAATTTGGTGATGTTACGCCAAAAGCCACCAAGATTGTCAACCATTCTTGCAATCACGAAGATATGTTTATAATTGCAAGAATGATGGCCTAATCAATTTTTGTGCGTAGACTTTAATATATTGGAAATCTTTTGGGAGACCCTGTAAATGAACTACCCTGTCAGTCGCAATGCAAAAGATAGGTGAAACATTACATATTCCATTACTTCCAAAATTCCGTATTTCAACATCCTTCAGGTAATTGCTTTTGTTTTAGTCCAAATACATATGTAAATGCAGATGTCCCGCTCTAACTTGTCATCAACAATACAGCATTAATTTTTATAAGTCAAAATCGGAATACCGAAATTTTTTGTGATTGAATATTTCCTACGCTTCGTACCAAAATTTGCAGCAACTTGGTTTGTTATAGTGCATTTTTGAATATTCAAAATTTTAAATTGGATAGCATCGGGGTTTTAAAATTTATCGCCAAATATAGAATATATCATCAAGTTTGGTTAAGTTGGTTAAGTTTTTTATTTTTGGTGCCAAACATGCGAATATTTTCGCCATGGTACATGTATCATATGTTCTTCATTTGAATCTAAATCTACGACAGTTCTTTCGTTTATATACAATAAAAATTTTATAATTGTCACATGATCTACTTTTGGGATGCATTTTCTTTTATGAACTTCATTATTATATATTAATGTTGTTCGCATTGAAATAATTGATCGTTTCCCTAAATATGGTTAAATCAATGACCCTCCATAGTCATAATATATTCGACATATTTTCGTTAACCCTAATAATAAACTACTCAGTAGACTGCAGTCAAACAGGAAACATACAATTTTCTTTTATTGTTATAAGATTTTCGTACATAATTTTAAATTTCTTGATCGACTGCTACGGAGCAGTCCAGTTAACTTGGCCAGGTAAATGTCCAAGCTGCTACCAAATCATTTGACCATAACGAAAAATTATACACATTGTAAAACAGTAAAGTTTAGCAATATCCAGCCAAATATAGATTTCGTCAAGCTGGGTTCAGTTTTGGAAACTTCTTTTTGGAGTCAAACAAGCAATACATCACAAAAAAGTGGCAGACCTTGGCGACTTTCGACGTACCGCTACTGGCAATTCTGAAAAGCTTGTCTTTAACTTAACCGTAACTCCCAAGCCAAGACAGGGCAAGTAGAGGAACCGATCCTCTCTGCCACAGGTTACATTTTTGGATTCTCGTAATGTATTCCGATGGTAAAAACCCGAATTTCAACATTCAAAAAAGTATTACATTCAAGTTTTTGAATGACTGTAAAGGATTGAATTGGTAAAGTAAACCATCGACGTTGATTTTCCAGTTATTTTGAAATCCTACTAAATAGTTACGCTCATCTCTGACTCACTATGTTACGATACCGGGCAACCTGCTCCCAGATAAAACTTTTACCGCAATTATTCCAAAAAGATTTAAGAGTTAAGCACAAAAAGCCCAATAACAACTACATCCTTTGTATGATCCGCTTGAAATTTTTCAGAATTATGTATAAAAACATGGAAAACAATCTGCGCTACTTTAAAAATCTGGCAATCCATCCGTTCCCTCATTTTTAAGCGATTTTTTTGTTATTTTCAGTCATTTTATGTCCAAGAGTAAAAAAAAATAAAAGTTAATCAGGTGCGTGATTAAATTTGCTGTAGCAATCGATATGACGTCAAATTATACGCAACAAAACCATGGTTTTCAGGCTTTAAAGGAAAAGATGCGATTCCAATACGTTTTAAACAGTTTTTCCAGACAATATAGCTTCATTTACTTTTCCCAAAAATGATCGTTTACTTGAAGCATTGCTATCAGAGGGTCTTTTTACATAAAATGAAATCGTTCGAATGCGAAAAGTTTCCGCACGTTTTCAGAAGAGCATGAAATTCGGTTTGGGTGTGTAATAAAAACTGAAAACGAACTTATTTATTTTAGGCGAAATTCAAACACTGGCGCACCAGCCCCTCTGCGGGGCCATTGCCTGCGCTTCTCAATCCCGCCTTCGCGACCATGAGCTCTGGGGTGCGGATGCCAGGTGGTCAGCCTGACGTGAAGCCTCCAGTGTTTGACCCCTAGGAAGCTTGTTCCTCATTCTATCGACCCACCCAAGGGATGAGAAGCTGACTCACCTCGCCCAGCCTGGGATTCGAACCCCACACCTGTGAGACCGAAGAGCGGTGCGCTAATCATTACACCACTGGGCTTCTATTTTATAAGAACGAAGGTTAAATACTAGGGGCATTCAAAAAGTAAGTTACACTTGTTCCTCCATGGATGGCAACATTGCGAAACAAGACCGAAGCTTAATCAGACGGTAGTTCAGTTCGTTGGGCTTCCAACGGTAGCAATTTCATTCGGATAGTGACAATCGTTGGTGCGTACTACGAGAAGGAAATGCCGCGTAAACTGGAAGCTTACTCCAACGTTGAAGTATGCGGCACACTACGTTTTGGTGGGCAAAACGCTTCAAAGAAAGGCATTGTCCTCTTGCATGACAATGCAAGACCTCACAAGACAGGCACAACACAGGATTTGGCTCGCAGCTTTGGATGGGAGGTCTGGCAGCATCCACCGTACAGTCCCGAACTGGCACCCCTTGGAATAAGCTTCCAGTTTACGCGGCATTTCTTTCTCGTAGTACGCACCAACGATCGTCACTATCCGAATGAAATTGCTAACGTTGGAAGCCTGTTGGAAGCAACCGTTGGAAGCCTGAACTATCATCTGATTAAGCTTCGGTCTTGTTTCGCAATGTTGCCATCCGTGGAGCAACAAGTGTAACTTACTTTTTGAATGCCCGTTGTAGATTGAGAGTAGACGTATTTTCGTCCAATGGTTTTGCCCACTGTCATTGCCTCCACAACTGGCTTTGACTTCTAGTACATTAAGCCAGGCGCGTAGCCAGGAAAATTTTTCGGGGGGGGGGAGGGGATATGAACTTATATGTGAATAAATAGACGGAATTTCATCACTAATCCAAACATTTCTGGGGGGGGATATATCCCGACATCCCCCCCTCTGGCTACGCCCCTGCATTAAGCCGGGGCCGTCGCTAAGCAACGGGCGTTCTCATGAGTTGCCCCGCTAAAACTGAGTTAATCATTGAGGCCTGTTTTCCCCATTTGCAGTGTTCTATTTTATTATTCTAAGTATTATAAATATTATATTATTTTATTATTTTAAAACAATTTTTTTATAGTTTTGTCGTACTAAAGAACTTTAGATGTAGGTAATCGTTTTGTGAATCTTGCACCGTTTTCTTTCAGGAAAATTTATCATAAAATTCGAACACTTTTATAATTTATTTAGAAATTCTAAAAATATGTATGTAAATCATGTTTAGTGAATAATTATGCATGTGTTATTTATAAATAAATTATTTTAATCAGAAATCGTATTACTTGAGTAGTTTATTCTTGTAAATAAGCACGACGTTGTGATACTAGTTAGACAATTTAATTTTGCCTGTTGAAAATGTTGTTTACCGTTATTTACAGTTATATATGCCTTGATTATGTGATTCAGACTTACATCTGGTACAGTGGAGAAATACAGTAAATTATAAATTATTGATTTTTGCCCGTTTATATAGAAACATCAAATATAGTTAATATTTTGTACAAGCATTCATTATGCTTGCTCAATTCCAAAGTTCGATTGAGAAAGCGACAAAAGAATAACATGTACTACATGAAATGTCTTTATTAAAGAACAATTAATTCAGGGATCGTGCTATAGAGCGTATTTTATCAATTTTCTCCAATATACGGGATATCCCGAAAACACTGAAATGCGCTTTAATACATCATTTGTTAAAGATTAATGCTAAATTGTTTAAAATAACGTAGGAAATACCACTACGTTCATGAAATTTTCATTATAAAAATGTCTTTCTCATTTGTGTATTTAGTTATTTTAAAGTATGTTAAATATCCACTTGTGAAACTAAAAAAAGCAATCGTGAATCATGAGAGTAAGCGCTGCTTTGTTTTTCCTTCAAATTATATGCATTTATTTTCTTAATGTCAATATGTATCATAGCAAACAAATTAATCATGAGTTCGTACTTGAATTAGTAACACAATTACTACTTAAAACTACATTAAATAATGTTTGAAAGCACTGGGAAGCTTAAGAAATGCCTGATGTATACGTGAAGACTCGAGCATCCGTAGGCCTCTTTGGATGGCTCATCAAAATACACGCGCAGGCCTGTTACTAATTAAGAAGGCCCCGATTAAGCCTTATATTCACCAAACATTTGACATGCGGATTAATCCTACGACGCGTGTTATAGTCATCGGTAAGATATCTTACCGATGATTTTAACACGCGAGTTTGGTTTAATTTGCGTGTCAAGTGTTTGATGAATACGGCCGTAAGAAACCTCTTTGCTGTCACGCAGAGGGAAGACATATCGCAAATGAGCAAGTCTCGTGAAACTAATTCCGACCTGTATGACACCCATGTCCATATTTAAAAGACCAAAGGGATAAAAATTAAAGCTACAAATGAAATTTACAGACAAATTTTAAGTTCCAAAAACTGTACATTTGTATGCAAATTATTGTTGAGAAACTTTTAACTTGTTGCCTTTATTACGTAGGTCCATAATATAATTTTAAAATTCCATTTTTCTAAAACTTTTTAGTTTTTCAAAAAATATTTAATACTCGTATTAGGTGTGTACGGAAATAGACGGACCATTAAGTAATTTAAAAGCGAAAGTATTCAAACGCCGAACTAAAATCCATTCTAAAAGTTTAATTTTCAATACAAACCATTTTTAACGACTTTTTAACTTCTGTAACTTCAACGTAATCTCAATAAAACATCATTCAGAGGGAGATGAATTATTTATGACACTAAAATTTGTGAGCGCATTGGAGACAAAATTATTTTCCCCATCACGTTTCATCTAAAAAGATATATAATTCTCTAGTTTAAGCCTTTAGGAGAATAACATTAGACAAAAAAAAAAAATCTTCGAAATTTTCATGGTTTCATATAATGTTTTAGATGGACTAAAAACACGCAAAAATGCAATTAGAAAAAACTGTAACTTCAGTAACCAGATAGTTTTGTCTCTTGTGTAGTGTAAAACATGGATATAATCATCATTAATATTAATATGTCGTAAATTAGCTTCCTAAGAATTTTTTAAAATTCAGAATATTTTAGGTATTCACATAAATAAAAGAGTATATCATGATATTTTGTATAATTTGTTTAAAAAAAAACTATTTTTTAGGAATTTCCTATTTTAACAATTTCCTTTTATCGGTAATCGTTGTAAGCAGTATTATTTAAATGACATTCTTCACTCAATACGCGCCGCGCCGTGTACTCGTTCAGATCATCTTTTGAATATGCGGACCACTTTTTACTTATATCTGTGTCAGCTCCTCAAGAGGCAGCAGTCTGATACAGCATATTTTTTGTCGTGAACAAGGCAAGTAAAACTATTTTGTCTTCACAGTGGCAAGAAACTTAATTCTGACAGTCAAAACTCAGAGAAAGTGCAAATATTTGAATCATATTATGGAAAACTCTTGAAAATTATTTTCTTTCAAAGAATTCTCTCTTTAAACATATGGATATTTAGGTGTTTTACTTATGTATCAGAAGCAAGAAAACACATTTAATTAAGCTTTAAGAGTTATTTTATAGCCTATTACTTAAGTTTTTGAAAGTCCGTAAAACATTTCAGTAAATGAATTTTTCTACTAAAACAAGAGTAGTTTGATAAAATGTCTGTGGCAATATATATTTAAGATCATGCTATTGCACTTTTTAAACTAAGCACAAAATATAAAATTATCGGTATATTCTCTCTCATTGAATGCCCGACGATAAGTTAGAGTAAAATAGTTTAGTTACATGTTTCCTACTTTTGTTAGCAAAGTATAAAAGCTCATTTTACATTGAACAAAATTTTCATCTAATTTCTTTTTAAAAAAATTATGTAGCTGTTTTAAAAAGTAAAAATTCTTTTGATTCACCTTTGACTCATTTTATAACAGATTATTAAAACTTTTAGACGCTCCGAAACAAGTTCATTAAATGAATGTTTTTCTCTTAACAGTAGGTAATGTTTCTAATCATCTACGCATTATAAAATAAGTTCATTAAATGCATATTTTCTATGAACAGAAGATAATTTTACTAAAAGTGTTTCGGCAATGCTTTGAGTTATTTCTGCATGTGCCATCGTTGTATTGATAAATACATTGTTGTGTAAAATTATTGAAGTTATTGATATCTGTGTCACTTAAATTTTCTGCATTGAAACTTTTTGACAAAAGAATTAGGCGTCATAATTTTATATCGATTTTTTTTTCATCAAAATGTTTATTGCCACAACAGACGAAAAAGCGAACGAAATACAGCTTTTTTTAATTTTAGAAAGTTAAAAAAATACTTATAGCATTTCTGTAAATAGCATGAATTTTAAAATTTCAGCTCTATAAATCCTTAAAAGTAATATATGACTAATATTGAATATCTATCGGTCAATTAATGTCACTATTTCTAAGATTAGGTGTTATAGAGTCTCCTGCTCTGAAACCTTATGCTCTAAAGCATTATAACGGCACAAAATGTCATGCCTTTTATGCAAAAGAGGTCCGTCTTATTTCAGAAGTGCTTAAGGCAGATTATGATGTCACATTTCCAAGAGATGGTAAAGTTGGATATAAAGAAGCTGATGGAAACTGGACTGGAATTTTGGGACTGGCGGTACGTTCTGAAATCGACGTAGCCATGCATACTATGCCAATGGGCACAGAAATACCAGAAAATGTGCACTTCAGCTACCCTTACGAAATATCTGATTTAACTTTCATTACAAATAAACCTGAGCCTGTTTTGAAAACTTTAGCTATTGTTCATCCGTTTTCTGTCTTCACATGGGCAACCCTAGCCATACTCTTTATCACAGTACCATTTGCGTTCTACATTTTGATGAATAAAAGAATGAAGTACACTGATATTCTGTTCATCGTGTTTGGTTATCTGCTTGAGCAGTCCTACACTTTTGAAGTTAGGAGAAACAACGTTAGAATGCTTCTTACAGTTTGGATTTTGGGTGCCATGATAATAAGCTACGGATATAAATCTGTGTTGTTATCGTCTCTGACTTTTCCTACTATGGCCGTCATACGTGATATTCCAGATTTAAGCAGGGCAGCAGCACACGGATCAGTTACGTGTTTTGCATACAAAGGGGATGATCTCCGAGTATATGCAGAGTCAGATATTGAGTCAAGGAGGAACATTGGCGCTTGCCTGAAGAAAAATGAAGAGAACTTTTATGACGAATACTTTTATAATTTAAAATCCAAGAAAGTACTGATAGGTGTTAGGGAGGCATTGTCGTATGACGAAAATGATTATTATCTATCGAAAGATTCTTTTCAATTTTTAATGTATGGCTTTGTAATGTCAAAGAAATTTTGCTGTCCAAAACAATTCAATAAGCTGCTAAATCGATTGCAGGAGTCTGGTGTATGGGAAAAATTCTTGGATGAAGAGAAATTTTTTTGGCAATTTTTCTCGAAAACGTTCAGTCGTAATGAATTTACTGATTCTACACAATCTCGAAAAATATCAATTAGCGATATATTGGGAGCATTGTACATTTTATCTTTTGGATTGCTTTTAGCGTTTTTCACACTTATTGGGGAGATTTTCATGAAAAAGTACATTTCTCGAAGGAAATAACTTTTTTTTGGAAACTTTAGTTGACTGTTGTGAAAATTAGTATTTCCTTATATGAGGATATCTCTCTAGATAGGATACTAAATGGTAATTCAGATTATGTTTCTTTCAAAGAATCTGACGAAAAGTTCTTTCATTGTATCACAGAAATAATTGTTTACTTGATTTTTGAAAATATTATTTTATAAAAAATATTTTTTGTACTGTCAATATAAATTGACTAAAATGAGTAAATTCTAAAACATTTGTTACTTGTGATTAATATATCTATATCTTACTCAAGTTGAATGTAAAATGATGTATGCATAAATAATGAGTATAATTCCGTGACACTGAAATGCACATTGTCTCCTTGTAATAAAGTACGCTCTAATTAATCAGTATTTTACTCTTATATAATCAGGTTTCTAAACATTTTTTAATACAACTTTTTAATCTAGAAAAAGGAATGCTGCTTAGTTGTCACTACGTCACAGCCAAAATAAAGACTACATGGGATGTGGGGAGTCGTCTCGAACATGCTATGATTCTTCAAAAAATATAGACCTCGATGGCACCTGCTTTTTTTTTGTTGATTTCAATTAAGGAGATATTACAGAGGCCCAAGAATTACTAAACCAAATGTACATATTAATAAAAATGAAAGGCAGAAAGAAAAATGTAATATATAAGTAGCGTGTATTGAAAAAAAATTCTTTTATTGAAGCCATAGGTACAGTGAGAGAATAGAGTTGTTTTTCTTGTGTGATTGAAAGGTTTATTTCTCATACCGTACTAAAATACACATTATCCTACACATTCGCATCATATCAATGATTGTGCTTATTATAGTAGCATTTTTAGATTTTTATCACCTTTCCCACACAAGGTGTTCTGAGCACAAAAAATCTGACTTTCAAAATTTGCAAACTTTGAACTAATTTTTCCTTCAGGAGAACTATCTAACACAAGTCAATTTTTGTGTGCATAAGGTCCTTACGCAGGCCTCCATGAAGATGAAAAATGGACTAGTTACTTTAAGTCCTTCATATAAGTAACTTCAACATTAAAATGAAGAAAATTTTTAAAAGCAAGAAAAACAGTTTTGTGGTTCAGAAACACGGTACATACAATAGACCAAATTTTATGAAAGTCAAAAATGTGTCGGAACGGACGATTGTCGATTTTTCATGGAATTACCCGAACCGGTTAATGGCAACTTAGTTCACGATCAGTAAGTCATTTAAATTAATATAATTTTTCTGCACTAAGTTCCAGTACAATATATATTTTTTTTCTGTAAAGACTGATATCAGCGATTTGAGTGATGTAAAAAAGTTAAATGTTGCGGAGGTTTACATCCATTGCTTAATTTTTCAATGTAAGTGCAGGAAACTTCTTGTACGCAGTGTTTGAAGCAGAAAAAAAATGACGTTCTAAATTTAAAAAAAAGCTTATTTGATTTAAGCAAAATATGTTACTTTAAATCAATGTAAAAAAAATTGGGAGAGGTTAATTTATAGAAAAAGCTCATTTCACTTAACCAATGTGTACAATGCCTATAAAAAAGTATTTTGTGAGGGTCTGAAGTCCCTTCATCGGCTATTGCTTATAAGTATCAACAATTTCTTTATATGAAAATGTAAATCTCGTCAACATACATGAATTTGTGAAATACACTTAATAAAAATAAAATTAGATATTAGTTTTACTGTTTCTGTTTTCCTAATTTATTTCCATTGAGTTAAAACTATGATTAGTAACCAGCTTACTAACATTTTTTTTCAACAAAAATACGAATACAAAACAAGAAACGGCAAGCAATTGTTTTGATCACTTAAATCAGCGGTTCTCAGCCTTTTAACGTCGCTCCCCCCCCCAACAAAGGCTAAACGGTTTAGCCCCCTCTCACATTTTTCAGCATACATTCAGTTTTTTAATCTTTAACAATGAACATTTAGTCGAATTTTCTACAAAATAATATTATCAATAAAACTTGAATGAACATTTTAAGCAAAAATGGATGTATTTTTGAGTAAAAATGAGAATAAATAAGATGATTTTTAAAAAACATGCATTACTACTTGGTCTTCGGTTTTTCTCTCGCTCCCCCTGCAAACGCTCGGCGTCCCCCTTGGGGGTCGTGCCCCACAGGTTGAGAAACGTTGACTTAAATCGAAAATTTTGTATAAATAACTGACTAGTAAATACTTTCATAATGGTGATGCCCAGGAACTTCAAATTAAATATGGAGTTTGGAAAGCACGCTGTGTTTTTAACGAAAACGTCTGCATTTTTATTTCCCAGACTTCTGGCACGAGATTTTTTTTAATGAAAAACTTTGTCCTATGTTTCTTATAAGCTATCCATTATAGGGATTTTTTTTAAATTTTCAACAGACTTTGCCATACACATATACTTTTAAGAACATTTTATGAAAAATATCTCAATCGTCTGATTTTGTGTGAAATACAATTTGGAAATCGCCATGTTGAATTTTTTTTTTATATATATATCTGTAAGATTTTTTTTTTGTTGTTGTTGTTCTTGTTTGGATGGTTTTGATAAACATGCCACAAACTTTCTTCTATAATGGAGCCTGTGTTTGATAAATAGAAACAAATACATCTAAATTTTATCTAAAAGTCTAATTTTCATTTTTATTTGAAAAAAAAAAATGTATACCCAGCAAACACACACAGGTTCTCTGAACGTCTATTAACGTTCAGAAGAAGTTTTCTGAACGTTAATAGACGTTCAGAGAGCCTGTGTGTGTTTGCTGGGTACAGAAGAAATGCATATTAACGAGATGAACGTTTTTTATATTGAATATTACGCAACTATCTAACTTTGAAACTTCTTTCAGAAATGCTTGTACTTTGGTGTTTGATATATGGTACTTTGGAGTTCTTGAGAAGTTCACTAATAGCACGAAGCCAGTATGCAGTTCATTAAAATTCATTTTTACGAATATTTCAAATTAACTAACAGAAAATTTCTGTAAAATACCATAAAATGGAATAGCGATATAACGAATTACAAGAGACTGAAAAGATAATTTATTTTTTTTGAAAAATCTGTTCTGGTGAAGTTTCATATTGTGACTTAATTGGTATTATACGATTTTACCTTAAAGCAAATCCGTTATTCTGAATTTTATTCGTTAATTTTATTCGTTAATCTGAAATATAAGTGAGATTCTTTGTAAGAAGACATTATGTAGTACACAAATTTAGTCAAACTGAAATTTAACCATCACATTCCTTTTTCAAAAAAACAAATCTGAGTCCCTTGAATTTGTTATTTTACTCTAATACTCCAGTAAGGCACGTACATAATAAACCCCACGCTTAAACCAACCAAGCGAAATTCGATCAGTCGGAGCGATTTTTGGCGCAGTTTTCAAAAGTGCGGTTCTCATTTAGGAGCGTTTTTAGATCTCAAGAGCGGAGCGAAATATGCGTGAATCGAACGTTATCAGTATTTCGGAGAACAAGAAGCCAGGATGGGAATTCTCAGAAAAAATACTACTTTAAGAGCCCTTTTGCGGAAATACCGGTAGGTTTCGATGCAAACAGATCGAATCCATAAATTTTCTTTTTCGCTCTCTAATCCATCGGTTTTCTCGCTCTATGTGTTTAAGCGTGATGTATTGGGCTAATTTCATTTTGTCTCAGTTGTTCGAGCACACAAAAATAATAAGACACACATATATGTATACATATAAAAAGGTAACAGAACAAAAAAAGACGAAAAAGAAATACACATACAAAGAAAAAAGAAAGCAACTCTCTCTAGAGCAAAAGGCAAAAAACAACACTTAAATAATAAAGCAAACACATATATGGCCATCTGTTGCTCGACACTTAAATCAAACTTTAAATATTGTATATAATTTATTTCATTGGTTAAACAGTGAAAACGTGGATTACATTTCTCAATAAACACCTACAAAAAATGCTTTAATAAATGCAATATAACTGTGAGATGACTACAGTTGACTTGAATGTAGAAATCACGTTATAAGCACTTACAGGGTAAAGGACGGTTTTTCCATGCTATCTACGCAAATCGTGCACCACGTGTATCGATATAGTAGAGTACCTGAATAGACAGTTCCAATGGTCCGACAGCTGAAAAAGAACATCCGTCGCCAACGTTCGCTTTAACTACCAGCAAACACGGCGGCGGTCGATCAAATCGCCAATCGCATATGCCACAGAGACGCACAGCCATCTGTGCCAAAAAATGTTTTTTTTTTTTTTTTTTTTTTTTGCCTCTGTGGTATGCTAGTGGCAGTTCGTTCGGCCGGAAAGTTGCTGCTAGTTAAATCGAGCGATGTCAACGTCCGCACGTTTTCACCGTTGGTCAGTCTGTCCAGTTGTTCTGTAATGATGATGGCGTACAGATTTTGTGCGCATCTTAAATATGATGAATAATATTTGGTATGCATTCTAAAATGACTGTATATTTAAAATTCCATTTCGATTAGCTGAATGGAATAACCTTTCCGGATTCCTCCATCACGAGTTTCATGACCATTCTGGACTTTTCACCACCGCCTTGGTAAAGTTTGCAATTGAGATATATAGCTTGTTGTAATCACGAAGAAAGTTTTATCACATTCTGAAAAATCTAGAGGTCAGACTTAAGCCAGCGTCCGGTGTTCGTCGCCCCATGAACCAAAATGCCACCATAATGATTACTTCATTGAAGACTTTTGGACTTCTTTCTCCGGCCATTATAAGGATTCTTACAATAATGTTACGAGCCGGCTTATACACATCAGCTGGGTTCTGAAGGGAGACTGCCGCTTCAATGGCATTGAAAACTCGTGCAACATCTGGGGAACATCTGGTGAATACACTCAAATATATATTTTTGGAAGACTCTATGTATTCTGTGCCGTACGCAGATTTTATTTCTTCGTCCATCTCAGAACATGCTTCTTGTAAAAAATTGTTTACGTAGTCAGCAGAGCACATCTGAGTTCTAAAAAAAAAATATAAAACATTTATATTAATAGAATTTGTAGTTGCACATAAAAAAAAGTTCTGCAGAGAAGAGTGATGAAATGGTGAATATATGGTTCATATTCAAGGAATTTATAATAACAACACACTATTACCTTAAAAAGCATTGAAATGAGATGACCTATCTAATTTTATCTTTACAAAATTATCAGCATTTTTTCCATAACTTATTAAAAATATGAGATAATTTAAATTACTTAAGGTAATTCCGGGAGAGATGGATCACGTTTTTTTTCGTTCTCAAAAAGCCATATATTCATATGTATTTTACTTTTCACAGTATATGCATATAGTGTAAGATATTTCTTACAAAAATCCCGTTGCAGAAGATCATATATGTAAAGGAATTCTTTTAAATGATTTTTAAAAATACTTACTATATGTTCCCTCTCACCCGGGCTACTCCGGGTGAGATGAACCATATGAATGGGAAAGATGTACCTCTATAAAATAATGAAAAAGTTGTATATGTATCAAACTTATAAATGTTTATTTTCCTTACATGAAAATTAAAATTAACTTACTTGCAATTAAATTAATTTTAATTAATTTATTAAGTTTAAATGTATTATGTGACATTTAATATACATGATTTTTTTTTAATCTGCTATGACGTAAGATTGACACAAAACCTGGTCCATCTCTCCTGCCTAGACGTGGTCCATCTCTCTCGCCTAGGCGTGGTTCATCTCTACTGATCATCCGGAAGACAAGTACAACCCATCCTGACTCTAGATTGTGGATTTCACGTCGCCATTTTAGGTTATTTAGAAGCCTACATGTTCTCCGAGATTACATCATCAAAACTAGATAGATCACATATAAAATTAAACTTTTAATTGTAGAAATATAACCATATGAAAAAAAAATTGTTTCACCCACACCAGCAGTGATAATTAGCTGAAAAATTATTATTATGTTGTTGTTGTTCAGTTGACGATAAGCTGGGGTTTTTAGCTGCAAAATTATTATGTTTTTTGAGTAGCAAATAATAGCACACCTTCCAAAACCTCTTTAAGTGTCTCACTGAGATAGTTGCGTCATAAATGGAGAGGCGCATTAACTAAATATTTGGTCAGTCCATCTATCCCTGAATTACCCTATAAGATTCGTGTTTATTCAAAATTTCTTTTGAGGTATGTGTTTTGATAGAAGGTTAATGAAGAATACAACGAAGAAAAAGTGTTATGCTCTCATGTTTTGGGTAAAAATTTTTAATGTTTTGAAGTAAAAATTAATGTTTCCTATTTTTAACAATTTAAGAACTAAAAGAAAAAAATCTACTAATTTGTTTCACTTACTTCAAAGTACGTTTACAAAAGAAGATTTAGATGGCAAAAATATTTTTATGCTGAGGATGATTTCTTCTACAATTACGGAAACGACTACCTTAGTTTTTAAAATGTTCAAAAGAGACTGTGACATCATAGACTGTCATTGGTAAATGAGTAGTTACGGAATCTCTACGAGAAATCTCCAAAACAGATTATTACGGCATTACTTCAGGGGTATATCAAAGCGAATTTTTTTGAAATAACGCTATTAATATTGATATAATGACAAAATAATGATCGAATAATCTAAGAAAGGAGGATTCTTATTGTCAAAGGAAGTTAGATTTTTATACAGTCAGACCCGTCTTTAACGTGGATCTCGAGAAATACTAAAATACTACGCGTTAAATCCGGTAGCTGGCTAAGCCCGAACTCATGTTAAAGAAAATTAACTATCATACATAAAAGCAACTTGCTGCTTAAATTGAAGTTTGATAATTTTTATTGAGAAGGAAAAAATCACTTATCTAAGGTCGATTGCTTGACTTTACAATATTTATTTTCATTTAACTTTCGTCGCAGTCTCTTAATTCCTTAAATGTTGCATAATCCTTATTTTCATTCGTCTAAGACAAAAACTGATCAATGATTGAACTGATTTTTAATGACGCTATAGCACAAGCATGTGTCAGTGTTCCAAGCACAGTTTCTTCTTCCAACTCACTATTATTTGCTTTTTCTTTTTCTTTTTTATTTTTTTGGCTTTTACCACTTACCAGATGATATCCTTAGTGAATATATGCCAGACGTTAATACATCATCATCGTCATCATCATCATCATCATTATTGTATTCATCGATGTCTAAAATATCGTTAAAGTGTTCAATTTTCTTTTGCTGCGATTTGATTGGGAGTGGTACGAAATGGTCCGCTAACAAAATTAATATTACACTGAAAGGGATTTATTTGCTAAATTCAAAAATTTATTTCCTCAGTGTTAAAAAAGAAGCCCTTTAAGAATACTATTTATTACTTTTGTTGCCATTAATTTGTAAAAAAATGGTATCGATCATAGCAGTGTAGTTAAATCTATTGCTACTGGTTAATATAGTTAATAGTAGTTTGCTAAGTTATTTCATTCACAGCCTGCTGCAAAACTCAACATTACAGCCTTGGAGACTCGGATTTACACCTATCGCTGTGTGACTGAATTGCATATCCGCATGTAATTGTGACTAACTTTGCCGTCACAACAGTAATAGCAATGATCCTATGATGTTAAAAGAAGTCCACACTGTCATCTACAATTTCAATGGCAGTCAATTTATGACAGCGCTGCATATTCTAACTCTAACATCATAACTAGATTCCCACGCTACGATACTGCGGCGTTATATTTTCAATGTGAGAGTACACTAAATTGCATGGAATATTAATTTTCCCGGAAGTAATGTTACTCACCCAAAAAATTCTGGTTCAACAGATATTACTCTTATTCCAAAGTCCCTCATTTCTTGACATAAAACTTCACTGAATGCCACAGCTGCACTCTTACTCAGCATATATGGGCCCATACAGGGGCATCTAAGTCTACCTATATAAAATATACGACATTCATATCAAAATGCACTAGTGATTTACGCGAATGGCAATGCATAATGGCTACATCAATACAAAACGAAAAGCAAGGATACTGTGGACAACTTTTGGTAATGAAAGTTGGAGAATTATCTTGCTCAGCAATGCAGAATTCGATAGAAAGTGAAGTATTTCAGTATCAAAAAAGTACGCTAGTTTCAAATAATGTTTTAAAAAATGTTCAACTGGTACTATCTGTTGAAACTAACAAGGGATATATTAACGAAGGCTTTTATATCTTACAAGGATGAGGCACGGCCTCAGGGGAAACGGATTTCAATGATCTTTGGTACAGTAGTAGTATACCATGGGGATATACTACGTGTAAAATACTAAGAGGCAGTACTCAAATACAGTCAAGAAAAATTGATATTTATTTTCGAACCACTTCACCAAAACTTTAAATATAAGTTACGCGCAAACGTGACTGAGCCGAGTGGCGAAATGGTTAGAACGGTGGGCGTCTACTATCCCAGACAGCACAGCAAATTTACATCAAACTTGCAGTAAGCTTGATAGATCAAGTCAATAAACTTGCATTCAGCTTGATATTTCAAGCGTGTATGCTTAATGCAAGTGAACATCAAGTGTTCAAGTTTACACTTGCCCAACTTGCATTAAGCTTGACATAGCAAGTTTGATTCATACTTACTACACTCTAAAAATTTTCCTAATTTAATGGGGCGCCGGTCGGCGAACTCACCCCATATATTTTATTTTCCCCGCTACGCTGAAACCTCAAGTTATTTTGAATGTGCTTCCGTCTAGCGTACGCGACTGCGATCGATCTCAGGACCTAAGGTGAGGGAAGCAGGTGTTCTAACCACCATGCCAATCTGACTCGAGGTGACATGCTTAAAGTTTGAAGTGACTGTTATGGTTGTCACGCAGTTTTTTGGCGAGATTGATCAGTATTGCCCGATGCCGATCTGAATCTTTTATTTATCCAGGGGATGAATCAAAATGCTGTTATATCTGATTTATAGACTCTACTAATAGGAAAGTAAGCATAATTATAAACTTAAAAGCAGCACACGTTTTGTTGTTGTGTTGTGTGTGATTACGGCAACGCTACACTAGGGCAATCTGCGAAGGGAGGGGTGTCTTGGTAGCAGGACTTTCTAAATGGTTCTAACGCGTATTCACGTTACATCTGGAGAAAACCTACCTAAACTCCAGACCGTTAGATCGACAGCCGCGCGACGGGACCCGAACCCGGGTCCTTCACACTTCCGCCATCTACCATTTTCAGTGGCATAACCACTGTGCCATGGTGAGGCCGCACACGTTTTAAAACTTTCGATATTGCAACACTCATTTTGGGCAATATTGGCCAAAATCGAGACAAACGGCTGATTTTCGCCGACGTCTGATGAGGTTGGCCAATATCGAGGCGATATTGGCCTAAATTGCTGTGCTACTGGGGTAGATTCAGAGAGAGGGTAGATTTCCATAAGCGGAAAATTTCAAAAAAATAGTTCATGAAATTTTTTCACATAGCAAGCTATTCTCAAAGTTCCGTTTTTATAATTTCAAAAGCAATATATGGGAGTCATACGCTCAGATTGCAACAAATTGAGAAATCAACATATGCTCTGGTCAAGACAGCAAGGATATAGTCCGTGTAGAATATTCATTTGAAGGGCATTAGTGAAAAATAATGGTTTTCTTTATTTATTACTGTTATATTGGAATGCGCATGCGTAGGAACTTGCTATCTACATTTTACTGCCCTTACCGTTAAATGATGTACGGTAGGATACTGTCGTGTTTTACAGTAGTTTTTACCGTAAAATTAACGGGTATTTTTTAGAGTGTAAGCCATCTAAAAATGTTCAAAATCTATTTTTTCATACACACCAAAACAAATCTGGATTTTAGAATTGTCTTATGAAATCAATATTGTAGTATATTTCTATTTTATTTTGAAGAATTTCAATATTTGGAAATGTAGAATCTTTTTTTTTAATTCTATGGTCAAGCACATTTATGATTGATGATAAATTATTTGTTATGTGGCTTTACAAATCAAGCAGTAATCAAGTTGTATTCAAGCTTGACAGTTTAAATGACTTAAATTCGGCGATAAAATATTTGTTGACTCATTACTTTGTAATCTCGAAGCTTGCTGCAAGCTTAAATGAATTGAATTGTCAAGCTTGTATTAAAACGTCAAATTCAAAGAAGTATCAAGCTTGATTTAAGCTTATGTTCTGTCTGAGTTCGAATCTCGTGCTGCTCAAGCGATTTTGTCCGCTCTCTCTTTTTTTAAAATACTTCAGCACTCGTAATTAATCCTTTTTTTAGTCCAGTAAATATTTATTTACTTTTTCATTAATTTATTTTTACTACTTATTGATTTTTTATTACTTATTTATATATATATATTTAATTTTATCTCTACTATTCAAAGTCTGTTTTTAGAATTGAGTATAGTAACGGTTACTTGAATAGAATAATTATAATCAATAACTACTAATTGAAATTCTTTTTTTCTCCCCATCTGGTACATAAACATGAGTTATCTTTAACTGATTCGAAATTTTCTTCTATACACTGTTCTTGAGCATGGATCAATTTCTCACATCAGTTACAAGCTTCTTTTCACTCACCAGATCTAATGTATTATTTTACAATTATGTGCCTATCATCATAGCTTCTTCAGAGAGTGTATCAGAAGCTGTCGTTGAACCACTTGCGAAGAAACACTTGCGCAGCACGAGATTCGAACCCGGGGCATCAGAGTAGAAGGGCACCGTTCTAAACATTTCTATAATTATATTTAAAGTAACTTACATTTAAAGTTTTGGTGAAGTGGTTACAAAATTAATATTAATTTTTTTCGATTGGGTCTTAGTATTTTACACGTAGTATATGCTCATGGTTAACCACCACTGTGCCAAAGATTATTAAAATCCGTTACCCTGAAGCCGTGCTTCTTCCTTGTTAGTTATAAATAACTAACAAGGCGCCAATATAAAAATGATGATTATAACTAATATATTTGATCTCTAGAAATATTTGTCAGTAAGTATATAGAGCTTTAATCCATCATTATAACTACTGACACTACCTATTACTTATACTAATACTATCTATATTCGTTTTTCCTTCTTTGATGTGCAATTTAAATATTTAAATTTGTTGTACAGCCGGAAAGAATAGTTTTTTATCTTTTTTTAAAATTCACTGCACATTTTTTTTTCTTACGAAAACAAATATTTAGCATTTTAAAACAGCCCTGAATTCAAGAAAAATGATCAAAAATGATCACATGAAACTGGCTTTTATGGTATGTGCCAGATATAGCACAAACAACAGAATATTTGAATTTTAAATTTTAAAAAGTAAGAAAGAAGTGGCATGAAAGTAAAAGAAAAATGACAGCCTTCGTGCAATTTATTTAAAAATATTAAACATAATTTCATTTTAGATGTGTCTGAAAAATATCAGAATTGATTAGAAAATATTTTCACAGCATTTTAACTAACTAAAAGTTTAATCTGAAACTGGGAGCAGAACACAATAATAAGAAATGGTATAAACGATACTTCAAAATATTTTTATTGGAAAAAATATGTTCATTTAAGTAAATTTTGGTAAAATGCTGAGTAAGTGAAAGATTTTTGTAAAAATCACACCTGATATACTGCATATGTTAACAACACGTCCTCTGGATTTTCTTAACAGTGGCAAGAAGGCCTTTGTCACACGAACAGTTCCTAGTGCATTGACCTGCATACACATCTCGTAATCCTTCATCCTAGAGATTTCAGTAAGAAAGCCCTTTAGCACACCAGCATTATTAACTACTGCCCAGAGCTCTAGGTAAGAGACGGTGAATTAGAAAACATATTTTATGATAAAACAATCACAGAATTTTAAATGGCTTAAACAATAATGCATTCCAGTATCATATTTTTACTACATAAAGAAAAGCTTCAAAATAATTCGAAAGGCTGTACGTGAAATTATGGAACCGTAATAGATACTTTTAGATGACCAAGACCATCGTGCACAAATGCTTTATATTTACATTTTAATATATTGTCTCAAAATACGAACGCGTTATAGATAGATAAAATCGCAAAAATCTATTGTTATAAATTAAATTGTAAAGTAGACCCCCCTACAACACGGTACATACGTTCCATGTTATAAGAATCCGTGTTTAAGGGATCCGTGTTGTACGGGCCCTGAGCTATGCTCCACCTGGAGTGTAAAACACGCTGCAGGAGTGTAAACCACGCTGCCCTGGAGTGTAAAGCACTGCTTACTTGACACTACGTATGCACCAGAGCTGACTGATATGCACTTCCTCTAAATGAAATCGGGTTTAAATTTGCCGATTTATTTTAATAAAATGTTTTATTTCTCAAGTAGTATAAAATAAATCATTCAAAAGGTCTTTCAGATACGTTTAATGTACACCACAATTAGAAATAGCAGATTATATAAGAGTCTTTTTTAGCATGTTATAGGGAATCCGGTTTTGAAATTATTTCGCAGTGTTCTAGGGATCCGTATTGTATGAACCCGTGTTATAGGGGGGGGGGGCTACTGTATAAATACGGAATAGCAGATTAGGTGACAAACACACAAGCAATTCTCAATCACCAAATAAAACTGTATAAAATGTATTGCAAAAAGTCATGAGACTATTCATGCTTCAAGCATAAGGCATCGAAATCCCACAATCAGTTAAGTTGAAAGTATTATAAAATAAACACCTATTCTAGAACTATTTTCAAATCTATTGCTTTTACGATAAAATTGAAAGAGAAAATTAAATAGCTTTTCTGCAGTCACTCCAACTTATAGTTAGTTTTTCAATTCGTACTCTTCGAGTTCTAATCTATTTAATTTCAAGCATCTTTCTTTATCTCTAGAAGTAATCGCTCATTTAACATTTCAAAAAACCTACAAACTACGTTTTTGCCATACAAAGTTTTATAATACATTTTTTATATCAATTCTAATAAAAGAAAGGTATTACCTACTTTGAAGGCTAATCACTGAAATAAACCCTAACAATCCCTTTAACATCATAGCATTTGTATGCTGTATTATTTTGGAAGATCCTTGAAAAGTAGGGACTAATGTGGTTTATGAAATGACAGATTCATTGACCATATGACCTCTCTCTTCCGACCATATGAAACTCTTCAGATTGAAGGTCAATTTGGCGGAATGATGACTTGGTTGCCAGGAATACTTTTAATATGAAGGACTTGACTTCGACAAGGAGTTGATCAAAAACTACTCTATGAGATATAATACATTAAAAGCGTTTGATTTGTGTGTCTGTAATGCCCATCTCTGGATAGGTGGAGACTATCACATTAGATGCTGTGAAATCAGAATATCATGTGATGGTTAGCAAATTGTAAATGTAAATAGCAATACTCATAACTTCTACTTTCTGATTCAAATCTATGCTTCAGATTAGTCCATCTCCCGGTTAAATGAACACCGCAATGGCTTATAAGCTAGTTCTAGTCACCATGTAGAAGCTTCATTCAACTGATAGTTAAACAATACTAAGCCATGAATTTTTTAATTTGAAATTATTGACTACACTAAAATACTGACTATAACTAAAATCAAATCAAATGCGCAATGTTAACATTTTGTAGAAAAAAAAAATGTGATTGATTCACCAGTTTAGGAAGCACCAATTAAAATGGTATATTCCAAAAAGATTGATGACATATATTCCGAATCACAGTTGTCCCATAATTTCTAAGCTTCTTACTTTCATAAATATTATACTAGTACGCGCTAGCACTTCTTCAGTTTTTGAAGGTTCCTTTATGTTTCGAACTTTGACTTATGATTTAAACAATACAATATTTAAGACGCCTTTTCAGGAATGTAAGATTTTCAGAAGAAGTAGTATAACTGTGACACTGAGATATTATGAATTTTGTAAGTCTTCTTAAATATTAGATTTAGATGTAAAAACAGAAAAGGCACGCAGAAAAAAAAAAAAAAACTGTTAAAATCTTTTCTTACTTTTTTTTTTCTGTCATGTTTGATGTCTGAATCGATGGACGCGATAACGCGATAACATTTCCATCTTCAGCCATCCCTCCCCCCCCCCCCCCCCGAAAAAAAATCCCTGCCAACACTACTGTAAATTTGGAACAGCAAACTCTTGCATTCCCTTTCAGAAACTGATTCACAGCAAAGTATTTGGTACACAAGCCCATGGTCCTTATTTTTAGGACCTCATAACTTAAGTTCATAATGGGTTGTGGGTATTGGGACTGCTATCTCTATAGGTTTTCTCAATACTTATTGTTTTAAATAAGATGGATTAGATTTAGCCTTTCTAAACATAAGTTTAACAAAGAAAGACTACTGTAAAGCCCTCTATGAAATTTCATAGATAGGCAGAACTGCGATAAAGCAGATAAACTGGAGTGACTAAATCGTGGCTTATTTAAAGTGGTATATAACATCTTTGTTCCTAGTTATTGTTTTGAGACAGATTGAAGACTTTAGAAATAATTTCGTACCCGGAAACAGTTTATTTCTTATAATCCAAACGCTCTTGATAAAAGCAGTTAATATAAGCGATAAAATGGTGCTGAATTGGCAGCAACCTTTCTATGGAGAACCGTTGAACCATGATTTGGTGCTTAAACTGATCAATGGAACCAAATCATGGTGAAAGGATGCAGATAATTTAGCTCCATTGTGTGGTGCAACGTTGAACTACTTCCATTAAGGGTGTAGTTTTACGTGAAAAAAAGCATTTTTATACTCCAAAATACACTGTCATCAAAAATTGAACCACCTCTGATTCCATACCAAAAATCAGAAATATTAATTCTAGAATCCCCTTCCTCAGAATAACAATTTCAAATTACGCTCATACGTTATTATACTTTTCCTTCCCCTAAACTAAAGTCTAAGTGTATTCGTATTTTTCCAAATCTACCCAAGAACGTAAAGTACCAATTTTGTGCTTGAGTTGTATGGCGCGTCTGAACTCATCTGTGAAATATAATGATGGATGATATGCGACAAGTGTGTCACCCTGTATTAAAGCAATTAAGTGTTCCAAAACGTGCCCGCATATGTAGTTCCTATCACGAGCAAATGCTTAATCTAAAATTAAAGAATCTGAATAATTAAGAAGATAGAACGCCTCTCTGCCATATGATTTTTAAAAAATATTTTCTTAGTTTCCGTTCAAAAATTGGTTGCTCTTTTTAACACGCTTTTATTAGCTTCACCTGTATGTATGTTTGTATGTTTGTATGCTTGTATGTTTGTATGCTTGTATGTTTGTAACCGACTCCTTTGAACTCGAGTTTGATTCACTTTAAACGGTCAGATTTAATTTAAACTTTGTAGATATATCAAGGAATGACAATACAATAATTTGATAAATTTATCCCATTATCCTGATTTTAACACGCTTTTATTTATTAGCGTCACTTGTATGTATGTTTGTAACCGACTCCTTTGAACTCAAATTTGGCAAACTTTAAACTGTGAGATTTAATTTAAACTTTGTACATTTATGAAGAACCGGTGACAATACAATAATTTTATAAGTTTATCTTATTATCCTGATCAGGATCGCCAGGATTAAATAATTCCTCATTTCTTGTCCTGATTGAAAGTAGAACACTTCCAAAGATTACAATCTTAAGAAAACCTTTTTTCTGTGGCCGTGATCGTATAGTGGTTAGTACATTACGTTGTGGCCGCAATAACCCAAGTTCGAATCCTGGGCACGACAATATTTTTATTTTTACAAAATATCGTGATCCATCACATTATGGAAAAGTTGAGTACAAGAACATGTTAAGGCCATTCTTTTTAACACGCTTTTATTTGTTGATTAGAGACCTATTTTTCTTTTTTAGTGAGGAAGGTAGCATTTAACTGCAGGTTGATTAATACTTTGGTGCACAGCAGGGGCGTAGCAAGAGGGGGGTCTAAGGGGGCTGCTCCCCCCGAAATGGGACCCTTTACTTAGCTTAGAATTTGATATTTAGCTTACAATTGAACTTTAGCTTTAAATTTGACACCCAGCCCACCCCGAAATAAAATCCTGGCTACGCCACTGGTGCACAGTGAAAATAAATTATCTCACAGTTTGTACTTTCCAACTTAGTGTTCCTTAGTGTCTTATGAGAGATAGCGAAAATTAAAAATAATTTTTAAATACATACAGTTTAAAAAAAATAAAAAACACGCTTCTATCGCAAATCGAACTAAAAAGTGAAAAATAAAAATATAGTTAAAAAAAAACACGCTTTAGTGATAAATTGAACTAACTAAAAAGCGAAAAATAATTCTTAATACAGAAATAAATTAATGAACGAAAAATAGTATTATTGTGAAAAAAGCGTGGGGTACTCCATATATCAGTTCTTGAGAATATTCGATCGGTACGATTAATACAAAAATGATACAAAAAATATAGCACAAAGCGCCCCACACTTTTTTCACAGTAATACTATTTTTCGTTCATTAATTAATTTCTGTATTAAGAATTATTTTTCGCTTTTTACTTAGTTCAATTCATCACTAAAGCGTGTTTTTTGGTTTTTTAAACTATATATTTTATTTTTTTACTCAATATATCAGAATTCGTTTTCATGGCACAGTGGTTATGCCACTGAAAATGGTAGATGGCCGAAGTGTGAAGGTCCCGAGTTCGGGTCCCATCGCGCGGCTGTCGGTCTAACGGTCTGAGTTTTGGTAGATGTAACGTGAATACGCGTTAGAACTCCTTAGAAAGTCCTCCTACCAAGGACCCCCCCCCTTGGCAGATCGCCCTAGTGTAGCGTTGCCACAATCACACACAACCAACCAACTAACCAGAATTCGTTTTCAATCGCATTAATATGGATTGATTATATTTACATAACAGCAACAACAACAGAAATGAGCAGAAGCTAAGGAAAATTTAAGTTTGCGCTGATTTATCTTTTCGTATTCAAAGAACAGTATTTTAAAAATAAAAGGATATTTGAAAGAAAAAAATAGAAAACAAAAAAAAGTATCACCTGATTTATCCAGTTTTTTTTCTACTGCTCTCACTGCTCTTTCTACACTTTCATCTTTTGTGACATCCAATTGAATGACTTCGAGATTTTCAGAACATAACTCTATCAGTTCAGAAGCACCGTCACCTGCCTTGTCGAGACAGCCAGCAAACACCTTATATCCTTGCTTATCGAGTATTTTCGCCATAGCATGTCCAAATCCAGTATCGCATCCTAAAATATTTGGACATGTATTAATTTATGGCACAGTAAACTGCAGCAACCTGCACATTGTAACTGCACATAATCAAATTTACTTAGCTGTAAACATTGATTATTCATTAGCTCTAAAAGAGAGAAAGAAAAAAGACAGAAAGCTAACTGAAAATATTCATAAATTTTAAAAGTCAACAACACTAATTATTCTTTGAAATGAAAGATTAAATTACAACACTTTACAGATTAAATTTGAACTTCATTTTTACACTTATACAGAACTTTGAATTTAAATAGAACTTCAATTTGAATACTGGTTAGTTCTAAAAAAGGCAAAGCAAAAAGTGAACTGGAAGTATCCGTAAGTATTATCATAAATGTTCAAAACACAGGGAAACCATCTATGAAATATTCGTTCATTCAGAATTCAATAATATTTTATATTTGGTTAATAATGCTTCATTATTTTTTTATTTCAGAAGAATGTACATCGGAAGATACAAAATTGATGTTATAGAATGAAAGTCTTAAACCATCGGTGATCGAAACAGAACTTTTAATTAGAAAAGTTTGTCAAATAAAGAGCTGCTTTAGAAATAGAAAATATTTTATAAGGGGCTGTATGAATGTGAAAAATATGAAATTTAATGTGTAAATAATCCCTTCTTTCCTTTTTTTATAACTTAACTCCTTCCTTTTTTAATGCTCAAAAGAATATTGCCTTGTATCTAGGAAGGGGAAAAAACAAGCATGTCTCTTAGTGGACAGTTTCAGAGTATTTAAAGTTAAAAATGAAGGCTTATACCATTTTACCTGTAGGCGTCCATTCAGTGGTTTTTAAAAAAAGTTTACTTTAAGGGAGAAAGTATGAAGTGATAAAAGTTAAGTAATTATCCTTTCGTTTGAAAATGCAATGAAATACATTCAAGCTCATAAAATTACCAGACTTAGTTTTACCAGAACTGACAAGCTCTGCACTGGGGAAATATCTGTAATTTACTCTTAAGGGGTCATCCCCTAATTATATCAAACTTCCAGTGAAGAAGTTTCAAAGTATGGCGTTAACATACTGAGGGTTATAACATTGTCAGCGACACCATAAAACTTCGTAAAATACCTTTTCGTTCCATCAGTGCCAGATCAAAACTATCTGTTTGATTCCGCTGCTCTGCATGTTATTACACAATTGCATTACTTTCGCTAAATATACTCATCCAGTTCTCATGCAGTATCCAGAGCAGAGCAATGGAATTTCATATCTGGGGTATAAGAATCTCAAAAAAAAAAGCGATTGGGTAAACTTAATATGATTCTTTGTGTATCGTATCAGAAATTTTTAAGTAAAAATTTCGTGTAAGCATTCACATTGGTGTGGGCCGAAAAACAGATTTCTTTTCGTTCCCCAACTGGTAATACCGCAGAAAAGTTGGTAATTTGAGTGGTGTAACCACTATGGGCGCAGCCAGAATAAATCACAGGGGGGGGGGCAAAAACTACTCCAGGGGGGCAAAGACTACTTCAACGTATGGTTACCATGTTGAAAAGAACAAAAAAGCAAGGGAAAACACTGCATACAAAAATCCAGGGGGGGAAGTGTCCCCCCCTTGCCCTATGCTGCCGGCGCCCATGGTAACCACCGTAAATAATCGCGTATTGTATCCATGTGACTGTGCCAAACTTGTTTGTCTATTTAATTATTATTTTCCTGTTCGTCATTGTTGTATGTGTTGGAGTGTGACTTCCGTGCTCCCGGGATTTTTGATTTGCGCGCGCGCGCGTATTGTATCCATGGGAGATATTTGGGAAGATGGCATTATTTCTTTTTGCTTTCCGCTGTTTGCTTTCGCTGAAGTTCAAAGCGCTGTTCTAGGAATTTTATATTTTTCTTGAGCGATATATCAACTAAAATACCTTTTACGTCGTGTAAAGCATTTCGTGTGGCTGTATGTAATAAATTGTTTCTTTGAACACTGGGTTGTCATCAGTTGAGAGAATGCCTGTAGTTACAGTGTTTAAAAGAGAATCAAAAAATAATAAAATCTTCCGGTCGCGCATCGGCTCTAAAGTTTGGCGAAATTTGAAAACCTTCACACTTTAAGGGAAAATGTTAGCATTTTTAAATTAGCAGGTTTCTGAATGTAATAACTCAGATTCTCATATGTGCGAATCACAATAAATCAAAGATTAATTTGATACATTAGCATCTTCCGGTCGCACAAGGCTACAAAGTTACTGATATTTTGATAAAAATTTGCATACAATGGTAGAGATTTCAGTTTAAGGAAGAAAATATACTAAATTACAATTTTTCTTTTTTTTTTTCTTTGGTGAATACAAATTTAAAATCCAATTATTTTAGAGCATTAGTTACATTTGTAAACAAATTTCCTTTTGATGAAACGAAGCTTTTAGGCAGTTGGTCATCTCTGTTTTCACTCATTCTTAGCTTATGGTGCTTTGAAATCTGATTTATGGGTAAAATTAGATAGTGGTTCATTTTGACACGAGAGTCATTGTTATAAAACTATCGCTAGACTCTTCTCCGCAAACTTTTCGGGAAGATTCTGACACCAATTTTACGCATCTTTCAACATTCTGTGTGAACTGAAAATGTCTTGAATGTTATATCCTATACAGTTTGAGACACTTTGGATTTGTAAATAGTTGAAATTCTTTGTTAGAAACACACATAAATTAAAAATAGGACCATATTTTGGATCACACAAGTTTCTGCTGTTGAGAACACGTGACTGAGTGTGGTTTACAGGAGAGATGTGACTTGGCCCTCAGAATTAACAATAAAAGCATTAATTTCCTTTAACCCTCTAATGCCCTCTATAAAAAACTTTCGAGCAAACAATTATTTTTCCGTTGAAATGTTGTTTTTTTTAAGTAAAATAGCTTAAATGTATAAAAAGTGAAAAAAAAAGTATATTTTATGTCTTTCCAAAGGCAGCACAATGGTTTTAAAACTCTTCTACACATTGTAAACGAAACTTTTTAAAAAACTACTTTGTACCTAGTAAAAAAGTATAAACTTTCTTACATATAAATGGAAATTATTAATTTTTCTTCAGATTAAATATTATTAAAGTAGTAGAAAAATTATACCATTGGAAACTTGTTTTCTTTGTTGACTTCATCCATGTTACTTCTGAAATAGTTTTCATCCATTAATGCCGGTATTCGTGCACTCAAACTACTACTATTTTTAATTAAAGGTATAATTAATGGTTTTATGACTTCAAATTACATTTCGATACATTTTCTCTGTCAAAAAATAGCATTTAAAGGAACTAGCATATATGCTACCATGGGCATTAGAGGGTTTAAATTACCAATATGATTGCTAACAAGTAACAAAGATTGTTTTAATCAGAAAATTAATAAATTTAACCAAAAATGTTAATTACCTTTTGACGTAGCTGCTTTCGAATGTTTTATTAATGTTAAACGTATTTGTTACAAAACCCGTGATTTATGTAAATGCTATATAACTGTCGGCTGTGATAGCGCAAAATGCAACCAAGCACCTGCTATTGAGCTAATATTTGTTTACTTATTTAAATAAAGGAGAGTAATCATTTGAAAGGAGATCACACGACACTCATTTAATTTTCAGTGATAAATCTTATCCTGGTCTTTGTTAGCTGCAGAGAATATATAACAGTAGGGTAAATAAAGCACGTAAAGAACTGCACAAAATGCGTTTAATAATACAATAAAAGTTCTAAAATTTCAATTATTCATATAAGTACACTTGCAGATGGCTGCGGTGGTCACGCCTACTTTCGAAGTCACGTGACTCTGAGAGAGTGAGGATCCGCTCTTTTGATACACTTGCGCTTACTCAGAGAAATACATACACACTCAAATAAAGCTTTAAAACAATTTATTTTTAGACTTAGCTTTGATAAAACATTCAAATTTTTGTAAGAATAAAGATTATCGAATATCGCTAGTCAAATGAATACTTCTTTTTCAATTACTTGAATACACCCCCACATTACACTCTTGAATATATCCCCACATAACTTAATTTGTTGATTGTCCCATTTTTAGAAAGAAATACTTTTACTAAAAGTTGCTATAAATACAAAATAACTTAAATATTTGATACAAAAACAAAAGGAAGAAGGAAGGAAGGAAAACACAAAATAGATTATTACTTTTTCTTACTCTATATAAAATAGCAATTACTTACATTTTCTTCACTTTAAGTACTAACACAGATAGAAACTTGATAAAATTAAAATATAACTATCAGATAAAACATTTTTTTTCTTAAACCAAGTTTTCAATATAAATAAATTTAAGGAGCATATCAGCAATAATGACTCAGCAATATGAATCTCTAAATGTATTTCTAATGAAGTACATAATTTATTTTTAAGTACAAATAAAATAATCCAACTTTTATATGACTAAATAAATAATACATGCTATCAGTATCTTTTAGAAAAGGATACTACAAAATTAATTACAAGCAAATTTTAAAAACATATAGATAATACAAAACAGGCATACTTTTTGTGTGCCTATTAAAGTTATGTTTATGGCGACATTTTCACTCATTTTCCAAAGATAATTAAATGTTATTCCTCCATTCTTCTTCAAAGCGCATATAAATAATATTAAAATTTTAGTTTGTTAAAAAAATTTGGTTCCTATGCGTTAAGTAATGTAAATTATGCTATCTCAAATATTTTCTATTTTTAATTAATCATCAACAAACAATCTAGAAAGATTGAAATTCAGATAATTATTAGCCAAGCAAAATTTATGGCCCATATTTAAACCGAGGTAATGTTTCAGTTGTTTGCTCTCAATTGCATTTTGAAAAAATACTTTTTATGAAGTTTGTAGAATTAATACAATTACATTTTAAAATTTTATCAACATTAGACACTTTAACATTATTAATAAACATGTTATACACCAAATATTCAAAAATAACAATAAAATCATTAGCATATGACGGGTTATCACTAAAATTTACAAAACAAATAGTTACTTTAGTGTTATCCTCTATGTGCATCCATTGTTTCTGATAATCATCCATTTTCTTCAAGGAAATCACAAATGTCATCTAAACAGGATAATGATTTTCTCTTCAGATTAGAGGCGTAATCCTCGAAACTATTTGTCTGTAACTATCGCTATTGTTTGTTAAATATTTGGAAATATTCGGGAAAAAGCTAAGTACAGCATTTTCAAAAAGTTCTGGCCTTTAATTTCAATACTCTTTCATCTCACCTTTCTAGATTACCTTGTCAACTCGAATAATTGCATTTTAGTGGAAATGTTTAAAGCATATTGAGGTCGCTTTCAAAAGTGTTAATTCGGTAGGAATGGCTCTTAGCCATTTTTGTTTTACTTTTGGACCTTTCGCTAAACCAAATATATTGACAGCCTCTGTAATTTGACCGATATCCATACACACTGCACATACGGGGCAATTTTCAAAGTAGATGAATATTTTAAAAGAACAAACTTTTCAAATGTAAATTGCAGAAAACGCAAAAAATATTATCTTTTTCTAACAAATCCCACCGTACACAGAACGACATTCTATGCACAATGATTAAAAACATAACACTGAGCATCTCCAAGGGGGGATAGGGGGGTCAACCCCCCCCATGAGGAATTTTTTGCCATACAAAATGCATATTCTTTACTCCCTTATTACACACACGTATACATACATGTGAGCTGCAGTAGTCGTAACCCTCCCTATGAAAAATTTCTGGCTACGCCACTGAGCATTTCAGAACACAAACAGATTTCCAGAGCAACTACACTCCGATTACAAACTGCACATCCGAGGAATTTTCAAAGTAGATGCATGCCTTAAATGAACACAGCTTTCAAGTGTAAATTCTAGAAAACACAATTAAATAACATCTTTTTCTAACAAACAATACATAGCACGACAAACTTTGTATGCAAAAAGATTAAAAACATAATCACACTGTACATTTCAGAACAGATTCGTAAAGCAATTACCGCCATTCAAAATTCAAACTTCACACGCACAGATTCACGTGATATTTTACCCCGAAGGCAGTCTATTTCGTCAGCCACGCTGGCTTCGGTGGTGAAATATCTGTTATGTAGTTGTTGCATTCAATAAATATTGATTACATTATGGTATTAAGAAATCTATTGTGATTTTTATTATTTGAATGATTTGAATGACAGTATTTTAATAATATTATGTACTTTTATTATGTAATACATTGTTTTGATGATATTATTGTAGTAAAACCGCTTTATTCCTAATCTTTTTGCTATATTTTAGAAACCTATACTGTTAAAATGCGCATTACTTTATTAGAAAATAAAAGAGCAACGTAATAAATATGTGATCTTTCTACATAACAATGATTTTAAATGAAATATACAAGTACACTTATCCAAAGACCAACTTTATTTTTTCCAACCATACATAAAAAATCCAAGCGACTTGTAGAGGTAGTATTACTTCAGAAAAAAATCTGTTCAGATATATATTAATTGCTTAATATTTCCAACATTTTTGCTTAAGTTTTTAGTTTTTTAAAGGCCAGCAATTTTTTTCTACTCAACGTTTATTTTGTAATACAATCCATTTTTTTTCTCAATTGCCTTTTAATCATTTTCGTCTCCAGTATTCAAATGTTAAAGAGAAAATTCAGCTAGATAGGGATTCCGGACTGATGAAAATCAGTTACTGAGGTTTAAAAAAAACATGACAAACCACTAGAATCTATCATACGGTTCAATTCTAACTAAACTAGCTGATAAAGAGGAAGCACCAAAGTTAAACATCTCCATATCCTGGACAAGAAACGTTTTAAACATTACATTCAAATTAAAATAGCAGATTACAGATCTTCACTTTTTTTCGGTACAGTCCTGTATTGTAAAAACATGTCTTTTACTTTGCACTTAATTTACATTTTTGCACTTTAAGAATTTCCCTTTAGTCATTGGCGATAATGGCTAAAATTTTAAAGAATAACTCAGTGATTGCTGGCTTGCAGGCGTGCATTTTATTGTAAAGTAATATTCTGTGCAATTACTTCTGTGCAATTACTTACTTACATTTACCTCACTTTACATTTTTGTGTACTAAGCTGTCCTAAATATTTAATTTTGCTTGTAAATATATTTACAGAGGACGCCGCTTATTTCATTCGGTGGTTTATTCTGCGAGTCGCTTATTCCGGTGAAAATCGGTACGAACAAAACGAAATGGCCAAATTGCACTTGTTTTCCGCCGGTCACCTCGGTACTAAGTGCTAGTTTATCCGGTCAGGTAATCTTTGAAGATTAAATAAAATTTCGATGTAATTAGCGTTTAGGTAGAAATGAAAGTCAGTTAAGGATGACTCATATTTGTGTGGAGGTGCTACGGTAATTCAATCAAAACGATTGTTAATACACGTAATAAAATTTTAATCAAAATAATGATCAATCAAACACCCTGAACCCATGAGGCACCTGATGATGCTGACAACGATGTGCATCCGAAACGGCTGCGTGTCTCATGAATAGATTTGCTGAATGCTAGACACTGTACGTAGCACGTTTGAGGAGAACAGCGTAAATGGTTAATTCTTTCCAAGATTAAGTTAAATTCAGTTTGTGTTACACGGCACCATGCCAATAAAACAGCCTCTAATTTCGGGTTTCCCGCCAAAAAGTTGAAATAGTTTTTTTTTTTTTTTATAAATGCACATATGTATGTATGAATGTATTTTTTCACTTGTTTTTTCTTTATTCTTGAATAAATATATGCATATATCAAAATATTGAGTGATACAGTCTGTATATTTTGATTTAATCTACGATTTAAAAAAAAATTCTGACTTTTACTTTGGTTCCGCCGTTTATTTCAGATATCAGTTATTCCGGTCAATTTCAATACGTCCCTATGTGACCGTAATAAGTAGCGACCACTGTATTAGGGTGTATCGGAAAAAAACTTTTTTTTCAAAATTCACTAATCCTTAGTGTTATTTTTTGGCCAAATTGACTCAATAAAAAGTGCTCCAAATTTAAACTTGATTTGTTAAGGTCTTCAGTTGCCACTTGGACCTAAATTTTGAAAAAGAATAAAAAATAGTAAATTTTTAAAAATTACTAAAATTTATAATTTTTTTGAAAAATTCTTGTTAGTGAGTGTATTTGGCCAAAAAGAAGCACTAAGAGTAAAAAATTGAATTTCGGAAAAAAAGGATTTTTTGATACACTTTAACATACACGAAGTGGCGGCCCGTGGTCAAAACTGTTAGTGCAGCCGGAAGCATATGAGCCCCCCCCCACCCCTTCCTCCGGACAGGAATGGAAAATCTTTGTTATTGAATTCGAAAGCTGGCGGATTAAGCCCTCACCGAGGAAAAAAAAAAAGAAATTACATAAAAACGTAAGAGATCCTATTTTACTCCCATAAAATGGACATAAATTTCAACCAGCCGCTCTTATCCTCAAAATTGCATTAATCCGTGTCTGATTCGAAGTTTCCTTAGAATTTTCTTTTGTAACGATCATGGGCGCCGGCAGAATATTTTCCAGGGGGGAGGGGAGCAAAGACTACTCTAGGGGGACAAAGACTACTTTAACGAATGGTTACCACATTGGAAAAAGCAGAAAAGCAAGGGAAAACACTGCATACAAAATTCCAGCGGGGGGCATCCCCCCCCTTGCCGTATGCTGCCGGTGCCCATGGTAACGATAACTTGAGAAGAAAAAAAAAAAACTTACTTATTTTTTATAAGTCAAATCAATCCTCCTTTCTTTTAAACTTGCGAGTCGGTCCTCATCGGTTGCGATGCGGATGTCCTCATAAAAAGGCATTGTTTTAATACAGTTATCAATAATTTTAAAAGCTCTTTAAAATTTTCCCATGTTTAAAGAATTTTCTCGCTCGCCATGTCCTGTAAATGCCAGTTCTTGCTTACTTAAAAACAATACTGCTTTGATGGGTAATTGTCCATTCATAAGAGTCTATTCAGGCTTACCTTCTTGATAAATTCAGCAATATAAAGCATATAAAGTCGAGAGTTTTCCGAACATATATTCTCCTTACCCCCTCCCTCACTTCTCGAGCCAATCAGTCAGTCGAATTCACAAGGGCAGCCGTCGTTTGAAAATCTTTCATCAGCTGAGTCTTAGCTGCGTACCCCCATTATAGCCTATGCAGGGATGCTAACTCCAACATTCGATTTGGGAGCACCCCGGGAGCAAAAAAAATTTCATTTGGGAGCACCTCAGGAGCAGAAAATTTCCATTTGGGAGCAGAAAAATTCTATTTGGGAGCAGAAAAATTCCATTTGGGAGCACCTAGGGAGCACAAAAAATTTAGTTTCCGTGAGGAAAACTAAGATTTGGGATCATAATTAGCATGATTTTGGAGCACAAAATTGAAGATTTGGAAACTCTGTGTTGACTCAAGAAAAAAAGGGCCGCCGGGGGGAAATTTCAAAGAGGCCACTTTGGCGTTTCACAAGAATGCACAGGTAGATAACATATCTAAAAACTGGTTTGAAACTATCTGATCCACGAAAATTCAACATGTAGAGTTGTAATATGTGTTCTGACATACAATGCATAGTTAGATTTTTTCCAGTTTGTCTTTAGTTCCCGCCCCTCTCCTTTTGGAGAAAATATCCTGTAGAAGTAAGTGTAAGCGAAATAGAAAAAATGATTTGTTGGTAATATTTTGCTCTAAACATGACATAAATATGTGAATTAAATCTGTACATAACTAGAAGTTTTTGATTTAAAAAAAAGAAGTTTTAATCTAAGTAATTTTGAATTTTCTGCTTAATTTTTTTTCTCAAAATTACGTGATGTTGATGTTTATTATTTATAAGAATAGTACATTTATTGAAGAAGGTTTCAGAATTTTTTAGCCAGACAGGATTTGTTAGGCAATAGGGGAAGGCAGAGGGACTGTTAATTTTTGTTCCTCAATTTTATCACACTATCACTTCTGGACCACAATTACTGGATCACATTCATATATGATATTTCAACTATATTGGTACGAACTTTTAAACAGAAAAGGACTTTCAATGTAAGTGGATTGGGATAGATGTGTTTAGCATGTAATAAAAATAATAAAATTTCTGCACAGAAATTATAAAATTTAATAATATAAATCATAATTTTATTTAAATTCTTTTGTTCGCAATAATTATTGAATGATTACCAAGTAAAGATTTTTAAAGCTACTGAATATATACCTTATTACTATTAGACATTATTTGGAATTACATCAAACAATTCAACTCATCCATCAATTGATAACTATAGAAATTGGGAAAATTGAATTCAGAACACAGAAGATTGCTAGAATAAATGACATAGCCAGGCAAATTTTGTATTACATCCAATGGTTGGAATGTACAACACCATATCAAATCACTGAAATATATGAGTTCTTCCTCTTTCACTTCTAATTTAATGTTTGCTCATTCATGAAAAGTGAATATAAGATTTTTAAAAAGCACTAAAAGTTCTTTAAAATAAATAAAAATATTTACTACATATAAGTTTTGTAGCAGGTATAAAATAAATATTTTTTTTAACTCACAGAATTGTCCAAAGGTATGGAATACAGTTTAACATATTTTAAATAATTTATTTTTCATAAAGCTTTATTGTTAACTTTTTGTAACATACTTAAAAAGGTCTCTTTAAAAATTTTCTTTCTTAAACCTTGCTTTAATCTTTTGAAAATGAAAAAAGCATTAATATTTTATTTTAACTATCAAATGTTTTTAATCAGCTTAAAATAATGAAAATAATAAAAATAATTAACATCCTTTTGCTAGAAGTACTCAAACAAATTATATATTAAAAAACCTTCCAGAATTATTTCGATTTTTTTTTTTTTTTAGTTTTTAAAAACTGAAAATAAGCTTAAATTGATGACTTTATTTTATGAATAACCTAGCTGTTAACTTATGATACAGTTTTCTTTCTTAAGACATCCTTTCCCAGAATTAGTTATCTTTTGCTTTTAATATTTTTTCTTCATTCATTAAAATGTTGAGAATTAAAAAAAAAAAAAAAAAAAAGAAAGAAAGAAAATATATAATATGAATATTTAGAATACCAAATCTTGTCAATAGTCTGATTTACTAAATTATGCAGTTACTCTAATTTTATATAATTAAAACTGTGGCGTAATAAGAGGAGGGGGGGCGCCCGGGTGGCAAGATAAAAAAAAAAGATGATGACCGGCAGGACACTTAAAAATAATATGGTGGAAAACTAAAGGACCGAAATGGGGACAGAATGCTGAAACTTAGAATGAATGGGGCGGCAAACTGAAGGACCCCACCGGGAGCCAATAACCTTGCGCTACACTGCTAAAGCAAAAGATTATTATTATGCTCCTTTTTTGTCAAAAGTATAATGTCTTCCAATTGCTTTATTCGCAAAACGTCGCAAATCACACGTTTTTTAGATCGATTTGTGTGGATAACGCCACTGAATATAGACGCCGTAAGTGTTGAAGTGCGGCCGCGCGACTGTCGGTCTGGAGTTTTTGTCGGTTTCATCAAATGTAACGTCAATACACGTTAGAACTCTTAAAAAAGTCATACAACCAAGGCACCCCCCCTTAGGAGATATCCCTTGTCTAGGCTTGCCATAACAAACAAGCAAATCCCGCAAAATTTTCGAATCGCAAAACGTCGTTTTGCTATGGCATACTTTCTGTATCATCCTTAATTATGTATGGGTTAGTAAATAGCTGTTATACACTAAGAATAATATGTACTAAGAAAGCAGATTAAAAAGAGGAAATCTTTTAGGGGGAAATTTAAAAAAAAAAACTTGCTAGTGCGCAAAACTATTAAAAACATAAAGAGCAATAACTATATATAGCTGGCAACGAACTCTGGAATAATGATTGTTTGATAATTCGCAACTATACTCGGGGCAAAACTAAACTGATAACAGAGGAGAAGGCTACAGGGACCATTTTAATACTCTCCGCATGTATCGCTCCGACACTCGTTTCTCCTTCCAATTATTTGGATGTCAGCATCACAAAGCAACCCAATCACAAGGCAAATCCGCAGTACTAAATTCCCGGCAGCACAAAGAGGTCTATCATTGGTCAAACGTCTGAGAAGGCATTACATCTGATTTCTGACTTAAATTCTTAATCCTCTTAATTATTGCATTCAAGCAACATAAATATGCAATTATTTTATAATATACACTTTATTTTAGCACTTAGTAAATGAAAAATGCCTTAGTTTTGTAATTAGCTGGGCGAACGGAAAGAACTATTTGACAGTGGCGGAATCGTCCACACGGTCCACAGCTTTACCTCCACTATCAGGTTAGGTTTGCCCCAAGTATACTTATTTATCAAACGTAGCTACCGATATTTCAGGATTGACAGATGGAATCGCAAATTTTTAGATAACTTACGAAAATTTTGATTTTGCCAACCGTATTTTCTTCCCCCAACTCCTAAGTGAAATGCCCAGGTAGTTCTGCCAGGCGGATCGGGCTTCTCATTGAGTCAGCAAAAACAAAACATACTAGAAAGGCCCCTTTTCGGGTTACTCGGCTCACGCAAATGCAAAGACAATGAAAAAGGCAGTAACAGTATTTGGATCTGAAAGAATAGAATATTTGAAAAAGGCATTTGTGGGAAAGATCCGATTTTATAGACGGTTTTCGTGAAAGGGCCGCTTTCAATCGAACTTATTTTTATGATGGAGTTATTGTACTCAATCGTATTTCTGTGAAGGAGCCGTTTTAATTAACGTATCTTCGTGAAGGGCCGCAAATGGTACGCAAGAAATAAAAAGTGGTGATTGCTGACTAATAATAATAAAAATGTAAAAGCAGGAGGGCGCATAAAGAAGAGAAATAGGGCCGCCGGCCGCTAAAAAGACGATAAAAGGGCCGCCGGGCGCTACGCCCTGCAAAATCAATCTAGAGTCAACACTTACAATAAATGCAGATAAGAAAAGCAAAGTTTGCAAGCGTGGCAAAATTTTAACAAAGAGTCAAAATGACGTATTCGGCGCAGCTCGGCGCAAAAATCGGCTAAATGCGCAGTTCGGCGCAAGATTTGCGTTTTAGAGCAGCTCGGCGAAATCGGCGCAGAATTAACATCCCTGCCTATGCCGGAGGGACTGCTTACGTAGTCGTTGTCATGGCAACGGTGCTGCCAATTTTCTTATCAGCGTCTGGGCTGAACCAAAGATTATCCCAATTGAATTGCGGGAAGATTAAAGTGTTTTTTTTTTTTTTTTTTTTTTCTGAATGAGCGATCCGGCCACAATGCGGTTTCTTTTTTTTTTTTTTTTTTTTTTTTTTTTTTTTTGTTGTTGTTGTTGTAGAGATTTTTTTAATTTACCGTATGAATTCCATAATTCTAATCTGAATTTAGGAAAATTAGTAGAATAAGTTATTTTAAAGTATGTGCGGATAATTTCAAATGCAGCCCGGCTGTACTTGCTGTATTCCGCGAGCCGCCACTGCATACAGGGTATTTCAAAACCCATGGGCAAAAATTAAAGGGGTGATAGAAAACATCTAAACAAGACAATTTCACCATACAATGCATGGGCGGAGAGCAAGCGGTGACCGTTAGAGGGCGCTGTAAGGAAAAGAAATAAAGCTCGCGCTTTCGTACACATCATCATTTCTACCGTGGATTTCAGCAGGCATGGCGACATGCAGAATCAGAAAAAAGGCTGACATGCATTTTATGTATGGTCTGGCGAATGGGAATGCTCGGGAAACCGCAAGACTGTACAGGCAGCGTTTCCAAAGAAGACACGTAACAGACCAAAAAATGTTCGAGCAATTGCATCGGTGCTTGTGGGAAGTGGGATCCATCGTCCCCGGTATGCATGACACACTACGTGACAGGAGTGTGCGGACGATACAAGTTGTAGACGACATTCTACAAAGAGTTGAAGATCGTCTGGATATGAGCACGCGAGAGAGGTAAATGTGCCCCACTCGACTGATTGGCGAGTTGTACGGAACGAAGGATTACACCCGTACAGGGGCGTAGCCAGAAATTTTTCATGGGGAGGGGTTACGACTAATGCAACTCACATATATGCATACATGTGTGTGATAAGGGAGTGAAGAATATATATTTTGTATGGCAAAAAATTCCTCATGGGGGGGTTATGACCCCCCTAACCCCCCTTGGCTACGCCCCTGCACCCGTACCATGCACGGAAAGTGCAAGCTTTGATACGTGTGCACAGCTGGCAGAGCAGCCTGACTTTAGTGCACATGTGTTATTCACGAATGAATGCAGCTTTACTCGTGAAGGCATTTCTAATTCGCACAACCTTCACGTATGGGCATCTAGAAATCCGCACGAGACGCGTTTAAGCGACAATGTTTGGGCCGGAAGTGTGGGTGACCATTAGATTGGCCCATACCTTCTGTCAAGACGGTGGGATGGCAGAACATACCTCACATTTGTGAAAACAGCTATTGCCAGAGTTACTTCAACCAGTTCCAGGCCACATACATGCACGTACGTGGTTCCAGCACGACGAAGCACCACCCCATTTCAGCTCGGATGTACGGGCCGATTTAGACGCTAAATTCCCAGGGCGATGGATTGGACGGGGTGGGCTCATATCCTGGCTGACGCGCTCACCCAATCTCTCCTGTCTGTAATCTTTCCTGTGGGGACATATAAAGATTGGTCTACGACGGCCCCATCGATTTCGACGAGGACCTAGTTGCCAGAATTGCTGTTGCTGCCGGTGACGTCCGAGCAATGCCGGGTGTGTTCGAGAAAGTTCGACTCTCGTTACATCGTAGGTGTAACGCCCGCTTTACCGCAGGCGATCGCTCTTTCGAGCATCTTTTTTTGTAATTTTGCCACACATGCTGCCAATAAAATTATTTAATTCCCTTTTTCATCCGCTTGATGTTTCGTTCATTCGCATGAGAGTAACGGTTCACCGCTTGCTCTCCGGGCCATGCATTGTATGGTGAAAACGGCTTGCTTAGATATTTACTACCGCCCCTTAAATTTTTGCCCACGAGTTTTGAAATACCCTGTATATATACAGAGTGATTCGAAATTAGATTGACAAACCATCAGGAGAGGAAGGAACAAGTTTTATAAACATGAAGGGTAAACCATAAACAAGTTTTATAAACAATGGGCTCTCCTCCGACAATTTCATCAATGTAATAATAAAAAAATTCTGAATTAACAATTTTTATGAAGTGCAATCTGTGAAAGATGCAATAGTTTTTGAAAAACTGTGGTCGGTGTGTGATAAAAATGTTTATTAACTTTGCATTACATTTATCAAAATCACTTAAATTCTGTTAGTTAATTGATTGTATAAATTCTCATTTAGACAGCCGGTGCTTGTATGGTCTTTCCAGCAAAAAAGAAATGAAAAAGAGCTACACCTGACACTTCAAAAATAGCTGATGCGTATGTTTCTTTTTCTGCTGCAAACTAGACCATTATTACTAAGTCCACTATTACCTAGATCTCATCATGTAAAATTTGAGGAAATAGTACACATACTTATTTTATCACCAAACCAAATGCGATTTTGGATTGCCTTTTCAAGTTTTTTGGTTGGGGAAAAAAACATTGAATTTCTAGATTTATAAAAACGCAAAAATAAAAATGTTAATTTTGACGAATACATAAATTATTTAATCCTACAACTAAAACTTTCAACCAATTGTTTTTGGGTTAAAAATATAACAGTAAAATCAACCAAATAATTTTCTTAAATCAGCCAGCACAATACTAGTTAACAAGAAATTTTGTTAATTCAAACAAATAATTTGGTTGTTTTTAACCAAACAGCATTTAAACAAATAGTTTGGTTAAATTAACAAAACGTTTGGTTATTTTATACAAATAGTTTGGTTAAATTAACAAAACGTTTGGTTATTTTAACCAAATTGTGTGGTTAAAGTGACAAATTTCTTTTTCAATAACCAAATAACTTTAACAAAATTGTTTGCTTAATTCAACTAAAATTTGGCTGGTGCTATTTCAACTGGTAATATATTGGTTTAACAAATTTTTTGTTGATTCAACAAGACATTTTTTTCAGTGCATGAGTATAGATATCGAATAATTCTGTTAATATTTTTCTTCCACGAGAATCTAGCAATTTAGATTTTTCAAACTGAATTAGAAAAGTGATCACTGTGTTTTGACTATATTTGTCTGAGTACTGTTTTTATAACTAGGGGCCATAGCCCCTAGACATTCGTATGACACCCGCTCGCTTTTCGTATGACGCATTCGGCCCCTGATAAGGCTTATCTGTAAAAAAAAGCATAATTGACAAAAGCTAAAGATTGGATCTGATAGTTATGTTACTGAGCTACATATTCCTTGGAGCAACTTCGCACTATTTTTAGCTGGGTAAAACGTATGGAACACTTTGCGCATTTGCCATCCATGGTGATTTTTCATAATTTAGCGACTTACGTATACTTATAGTTAATAATTAATTATTTCTAATAAAACAGTGCTTCATAAGTTTCTTTGATAAGAACTACGGAACAGTTATTATATATTGCTACTAATAACGATTTTTCATTATTTGGCGATTTACACATGCTTTGAACCGATTATCAGTGTTCATGTAAGGTTGCCGTGAAAACAGTTATCCATACAATCACATAAAGGACTGCGAAATATAACATCTCTCCTCGCGGGCAAATATCCAATCTGTACTTGCCATAATGGCATAATTAACGCAGCCAAATGTTTCTTCGGGTGGCAAATACCCAAGCTGAACCTAACCGGCATTACTATAATATGCATTTGAATTATTTTTCATTTTCAAATTACTGGGTGCTAACATTTCGGAACACACGCCGTATTTAGATTCACCTGCGTGTGATAGCGTTTTTACAGATCGTACCTGATGCCAAAATGGCGCTTTTTAAAATGGGTTTCAATTGTTATTAGAGATTCGAATTGGCGTCAATTTTAAACTCTCTTTATCTAAGAGAACTTACCATTTGAAAATTGCGAACTTTGTGTAACACACTTTGACTTATTTATTTCACTACCTTTTAGTTTGGCGTAAAAATGGTGTAATTCTACTTCATGTTCTTAATTTACGCTGGAATTACTTTGTTGCTAAGTTATGAATGATTTTATGCTGGCGAAAATTCCCAAGCCTGGCAACCATTATGCTTATTTTTTTCAGTTTTTTATTAATATCTTCTAAAATAATTGGAATTTCGAAATTTACGTCAGATTATCAGGTTCCCCGGAATTTTCCGAATCCGTGGATACTTTCGTTGAAACTCAAATCCCCACGGTTTCGGAGGAGATAACAGAACAAGCTTCAGACAGCGGCGCGCCGACAGCAGCGCCGTTATTTATTTATTTATTTATTTATTTATTGGAATAGGGAGATAAGCATGAAAACGTAGCTTGGTGTAGAAAGTAAATAAGAATATAAAAAAAATAAACGCATTGGAGCGAAAATAAGAAAATTAATTTCCTTATTGGTACTTTTATACATTGTTTTTGTGTTAGACAAATTTCTGCTCACGCAAAAGTTTGCTACATTATTTCAGAAAGTAGAGGCATGCAAGGAAAATGTGCAACATCATTTAATTTGCACAATTGGGGGATCAAATATTTCCTGCAATTATTATTTGAAATAAAGCAATTCTTTTGTTATCTTTTCCTTAGGAATGGAAATTTTTACAAACTATCTGAAAAACAATCTTAAAAAGTTTACTGTTCAACGACTTTATTTCATCTCTATTGTGTGTCGTACCACGAGGCTGTCTTACAGAACTCTAATTCTAAAAAATATTGTTGCGAAATTTGTGCGAAGCTCTCGATTGCACTTGCTGAAGTAAGACACATTCGATCTTGTCTAATGAACTGAACAGATAAAATGCACGGGCTTCTGACTCAGTGATTTTACACGACTGTAGCATGAAGTTACGTTCAATGAAAATGTAAATGTGAAGAAATGTTGCATATTTATTTTCAAATCTGCAAACAAAATTAAAAACAAATTTTAGAAGGAGTAGGTAATCAACATGAGAATCGGAGGCGCAAATTTCGTATCCATGCATCTGTTAATAATCACTTTGGAATAAGTATTTAAATGATAGCCATTCTTCCGACAGTGGTTCGCAAAAATATAATGATTTTTCACTCAAAAAATTCGACTAAATTTGGCTATTTAAAAATTGTATTTCATTTAGTGGGTGTAATTCTACGTGAAAAGTTCCTTGTTTACGAAACGCAGCTTAGAAAGTTGGCAAACATTCCAATACTTTTTCGAAGGTGATTATACAAATGTGCAGGAAGACGATTTTTGCAAACCCCACCTTAATCTAAATTATTCACTTTGAGCGTGCTTTTGGGTTTCACTTTGGGCGTAAATTTTCAGCCCAGATCTCTAAAATTAGTTAGATAAAAACGTACACCTTCTCTAAAAAGTATTAGAGTATGAGTCAAATTTCCTACGCTGGTTTTATAAATTAAAAAATATATATATTCTTCTTAAAATATTAATTGAGAAATATGCAAGTCTAATTTTTCATATTTCTTCTGAGTTTATATTTTTCAGAGAACCAATCCATTATTCGCGAGCTAAACTAGGAAATTTTGCTTTTGCTCGAATGCCTTTTTTGAGAGGATGTACTCTGTAAAATACGTATGTGAGATCGGGGAGAAATGGTTTATGAAAAAAAAGTTAGCATCAGACAAAATGATTGATAATAAAAATATATAATATGTCCCAAAAGTATAGTGGTGAGCTTTTAGTGGAGGCAGGGCAGATTACGAGAGTTTTTGAATAACACAGCAATGTGAGGTCGAAAACGTTGTTTTCAGACATCAGTTAATGGGTCGATTTTTTTATAAGGGGAGAAATGGTGTCGTCGGTATTTTTTAATTCATGTTGTATTTCACTTTAACGGCACAAAATTGCCTGTAAAAATACAATTTATTACTATATTTCGTTTTTTCAAAGAAAATGACTCTTAAATATCTCTTTTATTGCTATTATGCGGAGGTCATAAATCGTTCGCATGATGTGTCGTTGGACAAAAGAATGACTTTTATACGGCTTGATTAAATATTGCCTCTTTGTGTACACTTTTCAAAATCTGAAAAATTGTAATAATGTACTTTTTAAATAACTCTTTATGTCCTGTAGAATTCGTTTGTATCATACTTTTCTTAATTCGTATGATTTCAACATCTCGCCGAATTTTCAGTCAATTGAATTATACTTTTTTTTCCACTGCAAAATTAAGCCCAAATCAGCGACATTCCTTTCACTTATTATGGCTTATGGCTTATTTTTGTCCATTAATATGAAATTAATTTAATGATGTCATCTGTTTTATTTTCAAGTGAGGTGAGGTTGAAAATATCGGACTCATTCCAGCCCTGTCCGTAGGATGACGTCATTTATTTAATTAATTAGTTTATATTGGTAAGTAATTAGACTGATTATTTGATTAAAAATGGTGATTTTTTTTTTAGTTTATCATCATTCATGACATGGCTCCGCTCGAAATACGAAAAGTAAATATTCTAACATTTACTATTTGTCATGTGGCCGACGCTTAATGCAAATACATTATATTGCTTCGCACTAATGACTTCCCTCCTTCCTAACAAATCTTTTGAAAGTTATTCTTAAAAATGGATCATTTTTCATCTAATATCTTTGTTAAAACTTGAACTCGGTTGTTCATTTACAAAAAAAATCTATCTTAGAAATGTTAACGAAGTGATTGCAAATAATTGTAATTGACTACAGTCAAATGTTGTTCTAGCTCGTAATTTTGTAAATCAAGATGGAATACCTTTTTTATTTCAATTTCATTCCTATTCAAACTATAGGTTATCTGTTACTTATTCTTAGCTATTTTTTTTAAATTTTTGTTTTGTAGAAACTGTATGCATTCATATTCTGTGTTATTACAAAGTTTAAATTAATAACCACGGGAGGGGGGGGGAAGGAATTAAGAATAATTTTAAAATTCAGAAGGAAAATCTTCAAAACAACAGTCAGGGATTAAATGACATCAAATATAAGTCACTCAATACTGAAATAGATAGACTTAATAAGATAACAATTTAATGAACCAGGAAGTCTACACAAAAAAGTCTAGTAAAAAGTAGTTTAATTATTACGCAGTTTCCTCTATGAAAGAAATATTATTCCTGGATAAAAGTAGCTTAAATTTAATACCTTTTAAACCTGATTAAAAACTGAAATCTAATACGGGGTTGATGAAATAAAAAATAAAAATAGAAATAGGAGACAGGAATACAGACAGGAATTTTTTCTCAGTGTTCAGTTTTACATAATACTAATAAATTTTATCATGCAATAAATTTTGAAGAATAAAGACAAGTGTTGATAAGAAGTGTTTTAAATTTAACCCATTTATGCCTAGTGTCCCTTTTTTGGGACGGCATTTTCGCTATTAGTCGAAAACGTAATTTATTTTTCCTAGCCTTCATTCATGAGTATTGAGCCTCAACTCTACAAAATATTTTAACATGACCAAGTAGGATATTGATATTTCGATTTTTATGCATAATGATTTTAAAAGAAATCATCCCTTGTTCAAGAAGTTGACATCAGAAATTTATCTATTATTATTGCTGTTATCAGTAAAAATCGAAGAAAGTCGCAAAAATATCCAGGCACAAATGGGTTAAATAGTGTCAAAAAAAAGCAAGAAAAGTAAATCCCCTAAACACATTAATTACGACGCACATTCCATTTTAGTTATCTTTCGACTACAGATATAACTGCATGACAAATCTCGAAAAAAAAGATAAGATATTTTTTTATTTCTTTCAACTGCCACCATTCGAGAGAAATCTATTGTTACGCATTTGCCAGAAAACCTGCGATTCTGATATTTGATTTATGTTTATTTCTTCCAGTATTGCATACGTGTATCGTTATGGCGTCACTTATGGTTTCTCTTTTCAATGAAAAATTTTCGCAGAAAAGAAACAAAAAAGTTCAAGCAGTCTCTTGCATTGAAACTACCGTGGGATTTATTACCGCTGTGATTAACTGCATCAGCCCAGTCACAGTGTACCTACTTAAAATCGCTAATATTGACAAACCATTCACTTTAGTATTTCGTAAAACTCTAAATTAGGTATATTTTGTTTTAATCAATATTCATTCTTTGACCTAATGCAATTAATTTCCGCTCTGTTTTAAAAAGCAGGCAATATTTTGTTCGAAAATGAGGATACAAGATTACTCAATTATTTTTACGAATGCCATTTCTGTCTATTACATAGGGGCGAATCATTTTATGCGACAGAAAATCGTCAAGCATAGCAAACATGATGCTTTTTTTTCGGTTTTTAGATTATATCATCTAAAGTAATTCGAATTTCAAAATTTAAAACATTTGACTGACGGTCTTTAATTTTCCAGATTTTTTTAAAATCCCTATTACGTGCTTGCATGGGTTCTGCTTCCTGAGTAAATTTTCAAGTTACCCTATAACTAGCGACAACGTTGATTTTTTTTTTTTTTTTTTTTTTACCTTTCTTCACATAGAACAGTGTAACAGGAACAATTATATTACATTAAAGAAGTGAGTATTATCAACGAAAAAATTTGATATTTATTTTATTTATATATTATTTTTATTTTTACGGACTAAAACCGTAACTTTGAGTTCTATATCGTTTTAAATAATCATAATCTCGAAAGCATAACTTAAAACACACACACACATATATATATGTGTGTGTATGTATATGCACAATATCCTACCTGGATATTGTGCCATTCAACCTAAGCCAACAAACCACTGTGCAAACGTCCTATCTTATTATCTGGAAGTTCTAGCGGTGTAGGTATTAAAAGCTATATACACCCAAAAATAATGTACTATATGAAATGCATAGCCGCAGTAGACTTTACAAAATAACGTAACAAAAAAATTAAGATAAATATTAAATGGTGTAATCTTTCCATAGGTGATGTGTATGGTTACGGAATTTTCTCAAGTAACAAGCAGAAATTTCGCAGAAAAAAAAATTACGAAATTTTGAAATTTCGCTAAAATTAGCATAAAATACTCAAATATTTTTTTATTTATTTAATGCTAGTTAAATACTACATTCTTGTCTTTTCAAAGTTTGGATGTTTTAGAGTCGCTCTTCTGACGATTACGACGAAATTATAATTACGGAAAGAAGCGTTCTGCGTCTACGTTATTAGTAGAACTCCAAACACTCTGTAAAGGTTTGAAAAGCACATTTATTAGCTCAAGACAGTGGCGTAGCCAGAAATGTTTTATGTAGGGGGGGGGGGGTACAAACTACTGCAGCTCACATATACGTGAGTATGATAAGGGAGTGAAGAATATACTTTTTGTATGGTAAAAAATTTCTCATTGGAGGGGGGGGGAGGGGGTTGGCTACTTTGGCTACGCCACTTGCTCACAATATGCCTTTAACATTGCGATCTTCATTCCTGTTTACTTATTGCATAACATTAGGCGATGAAAGTGGCGCACCCATCAAATCTCATTTTGAAGTACTCAAGAGAAAGGAATTTTTGGAAAACTTTTGAATAATATAATATGATTTAAGATGGTCATACTACATCATGGCAGTTGAGTAAAATAATTGACCCATGTGAAAATAGGCTTCATTTGTGTATTTGTTCTCATGTGCAAGAAAGAATATTGAAAGTCTTTTTTTTTTTTTCAGATACGGGTTTTAGCATTGTGGTTAGATCCAAATCACATGACTAAGCTGTTCAAGGATTGCTTTCAAAATTTACAATTCTTTCCACAAATGGTGAGCAAATATGTACCTTGAATCTTCTAATTGGTTAATAAATTTCCTCAATTTTATTCACAGCAGAGTTATAAATCTTGAGTTTACATTTGAAAGATTCTTTTACGTAATTTTCTTTCTTAAAACAAAAAAAACTATATTTTGCACCTATTTACAAAAATAAGAAATTTTCGCACAAATTCGGGTTTATTCACAAAATGCTAACATTTTGCACCTATTTACAAAAATAAGAAATATTCGCACAAATTCGGGTCTATTCACAAAGTGCTTATATTTTGCACCTATTTACAAAAATAAAAAAATTTTCGCACAAATTCGGGTCTATTCATAAAGTGCTAATATTTTGCACCTATTTACAAAAATAAGAAATATTCGCACAAATTCGGGTCTATTCACAAAGTGCTTATATTTTGCACCTATTTACAAAAATAAGAAATATTCGCACAAATTCCGGTCTATTCACAAAGGGCTTATATTTTGCACCTTTTTACAAAAATAAGAAATATTCGCATAAATTCGCATCTATTTCGTAAAAACCAAAATTCCGTATCTTTAGTGATGCTTAATGTCGAAATTATACTGGAAATCCGTATAAATAAGAAGTTAACCAGTACCAAAATTCCAATCTGTGTAATCAGATAAAGGAAATTCAGTTAAAAGGGGAAAAAAAAGAACATTTTCTCCATTATTATTCTGATCATAAATGCGTTAAACGACCCAGACAGTGGATTGTTTATAAAGTAACGGTTTATGGCGTGTGCGTATGAGAATGCAAAATAAAAAAATAGAACATTGTTACCGACTAAGGCGGAAGTGTCCAGAATAAGGAAGTTCATTCACTTTCGAGTGTTATAACGTTCATTTGGGGTAAAAAACAACATTCTTATGTAAATAAAACTTTAAATAAGCTAGTTTGTTTAGTTAAACAAGAATTCGTCATTTGCTACTGAGATAGTAATATGTTAATCTTTCCTATGTCTGGAAAATGTGTAATCCGAAATGCTCTACTTACAGAGTCAAAACATCATTCCTGTAAACAAAATAGTTAGTCACAGTGTGATGTTGTACACTTCCCTGAAAATGTCAGTTTATTATTTCTTGTGTAATTTTGCAGTATTTCTCAAAAAAGTGGTACCATGGTTTAATTTTTTATCTATTACAGATAAGTGGACAATGTAAATTTTTAAAAACTGTTCCAAAATTGAGGTAGGAAAAAAAGATTAGAAAAGAATTCCTCTCGTTAATTTTCAAAAGTTTACATTTTTAAAATTTGTATACGATATCCGTACAAGAAACTCCTTTTTAGTAAAATGTTCCAGCATGACTGATGAAGTGATATACAAAATTTGAAAAGTATATCCTAAAATGTTTCGACGAAATGAGGATATATGCTGACTTAAAGCACTTTTCAGTGGCTGTCGAAAGGGAAAAACCACGTCGAATGATCACGTTTCGGGGGTGGTCGTATAGAAATTACGAAAGGATGTACTTTTCTGTTCTCTAGCAATAAACGTTTGCTTTCAATTTCATATATAGCCTCATAAACTGATATCTCTGCGACTTTTCATGATGAAAGGCTGAAAATTAGTACATCGCCTCATCAGTGAATGGGTGCATTTAAAAAGAGTAACTTTTTGAAAATTAACTAGAGAAATTTTGTCTCAATGTAGCCTTTTTTCGTACCCAATTTTGAACGTTTTTCAATTTACAATGACCACTTATTTGTAACGGATATAGAATTAAAGCGTGTTACCACCTTTATGAGACACCCTGTAAATATACTAGATGATAAATCCCGTTGCGGATGCAGTTACAACGATCGCTGAAAGAAAACATTTCACAGAAATATATCTGCACTCAATACATTTAACATTTGTCCACTTATACTAGTTAACTACATGTTAATTTTTACTATAACAGTTACGATATCGGAATTGCGTGCTCTTCAGAAAACGTGCGGAATCTTTCTGCAAGCACGTTTACGGGGAACCTTTCAAAAGATTTCGTTGCGCTGAAAACAGCCCACTTTATATCAATATGCAGAGAAAATCATTTTATTTGTGATACAAAATGTTAAACTGGGTAATCTTGAAAAGCTATTTGAAATGAATGGGAATCGCAATTTTCCTTTGAAAGCGCGATCCGGATTTGAAGGGAAGCTTAATTATAAAACACTTTTCCATATAATCTTATTTGGGTATTTACTTAAGAGTTAACCTGCTCGCTTGCCGTTTATGTAATCAGGCATCAAAGATCCCCTTTCTGTGCTCACCGTTTCTTTGGGATGCGCTTTTGAATGCCCCGCTTTGGCTCACGGTGTGCTTACGAGAATGCTCGTTCGATGAATCGATAATTCCTTAATACAAAATCGATTAAGCAAGCACAATGCTGAGACAAACCAGAATAATCAAAATATCGACGCCGGGAACCAATGATGGGACCAGAAGAGCGATCTTTGTCGCCGCATATTTACATCGAAAGAAAGCGAATGGCTTAACCTTTTACAGGCCAATGCTCCCAATTGAGAATATTTAAAAATTTATTGAAAAATTAAATTTTATCAATAGTAACTTGAAAAAATGAGCAGATATATTTAAAAGATGCTTGATTTTTTTTAAAAATAGAATTTGCATTTCTGTCATGAGTGGGAAAGTGGATAAAAAAATCATGAAAATAGTCATTTTCATAAATTTTTACGTAGCTATCTTAATACACCCCCCCCCTGCCTTCAGACTTAAAGACTTCAGACTCTTTTCTTAAATTTAAAAATAAATCCTTCATTTATTCTGAATATTTCACTTATTATTTAAAATACCCATGAAAGTATAATCAAAGTATAGCCGAAATGACCGATGTTCTCAATTGGGAATACAGTGAAAATTGTAGGGTCAGTGGCTGATTAATGCAAGTTTGTCGGGGGGGGGCGGTTAGTTTGTCGGTGGGGGCAGTTAGTTAGAAGATTGGCATATACATCCATTTTATGGAAGTAAAATAGAATCTTTTACATTAATTTCTTTTTCTCGGGGGGGACGGTTGCCCCCTCCGCCGCCCCCTTTAATCCACCCTTGTGTAGGGTACAATTTTTTAACCACATAAATGACTATTTTCCATTAAATAACGCATTAGAAGGCAAAATATGAAAAGCACAAATTTAAAATATGTTTGGATCTGAATTTCGCCAGTAAAAGGTTAAGACGAATCATGCGCTGAAGCATGTTTTCCATCACTCCCTACATACAGAGAAAATATTGCCCCTGAATCATTACAAGTGGTGACATCAGTAGCGTAGCCAGAATTTTATTTCTGAATATTGAAATTGTAAGCTGAGTAAAGGGTCACATTTCGGGGGGGGGGGTTGCATCCCCCTCAGCCCCCCCCTCTGGCTACGCGCCTGGGTGATATCCATGACAGTGAGGTGAGGTCCGTTTTTAACCTCCAGGCACTTCAAATTGTTGCTCCCCCCCTCTCCCGCAGCACTATTTCCAACCTCCCTCGCCCACCTTTTTCAGTTTTTTTCCTTGCCAATTTCGGTTCGGAAGGAATTTTCCCTGAATTTGTTTTTGACCTTAGGACAGCCTTTCCATCTTTTCCATCAATCATTATCATCACCAATTTATACCATCTTTTTCAAAATTGTTTGCGCCTCAAAATCTTTTGCGCCCTAGGCATGTGCCTAGCGTGCCTATGCGGAAAAATTGCACTCAGTCAGGTGCTCTAGAAACGGCAAACATCTCCAGCCAGTTACGCACATAACTCATTGTTAATCATTCATATCAGTGGTCCAAACCCCCCGGTCCCTGGATCAAATGATACCGGGCCGCCAAAAGAGCATTATATAAATTATTTCTATTTTATTTACTGTGTTGCGTATTTCTCGCGTTTTTGATTTTCCTCGGGTTCGTGCTATTTTGAATCTTTGTCGCAGAAGAAATCTTGTAACTATTTTGAATTAGTTTATTCTTAACTAGCTGCGTGCCCCTTCTTCGCACGGTAGGAAACAAAAATTTTCCTTACATGTGTAATTCGAATTTATTCGTGATGTGGAATCTTTAAAAAAAAAAAAAAAAAAAAAAAAAAAAGGCAAAATTATTTTACTCTTGATGTAAAGTTTGCGTCATGAGTACTAACTTGGCATCATTGCAGTGTAATGACTCAAAAAACTATGTCAGTGTCATTCACTATCAAAAAAGTGGAAAGCTTAATGGTTTGCAGGGAGCTCCTGGGTTTCAAAATGTCTTTTAGGTTCAAGTTTAATCATACTGTTTTTTAGGTTCAAGTTGTAGCATTAAATACCTAAGACACTACATGAAATGGACAACCCTTTATTTCTTTCCGAACATGTACCATGTAAGGAAAGTATTGTAATCAAGAAAAAATTCGACTTCGAGATTTTGGTCTATTTACACGTTTTGAGGTCTTCTGAATTCATTTATGCTATTTTTAAGAGATGTTTTTAAAATACTTGCGCACCCGCTCATCATACGGGAAGAAGTGAATATATTACTAAAATCATATGTGATGTGACAAAACAGAATTTCATTTTTAAAAAAAGTTCAAGTAGTTTCCTTTGTTGAAATTACTGCGGGATATATTAAAGCAAATTAGAATTACTTTTCGTGTAGTTAGTTATAAGATAACCGTTGAAAAAGGACAAACACTTTTAATTTCATGAAATATTTATTAACGTGGTATATGTTGATTTATTCATATTATCCTTACAAATCTAATAATACTACCTATTATTAACATTAATACTATCTATCTTCGCTTCTCCTCTTCAAGGATGGCTTAAAAGAAACAACTTGGATTATTTGGCCCCAATGGGATCTTTTGATTCTACGGAGATTCTTTGCAATTTACGCATTAGCATAAATAATAATCATTTCACATAATGGTTGCCATTAAGGAAACTCTCCATATATATTTAATTTATGCATAGTTTTATAAGATTGGCGTACTTATTGCCGCAAACCATTTCATATTACCGTGGGGAGAAAATATCCATGTATCTAATATAGCGATATCTTATATATCCTCCATAGTCCTGTTTCCTGAAAAACATCAAACTGTGTAATCTCGAAGAGCTACTTATTCCTGCTTTAATTGTGACAGGAAGTTAGAGTTGCAGAGTTTACAAATTTCACGCATTTTTTAAATTTAAGACGTCACTGTTTAACTGCCGGAAAGAATACCCCGGTTGGTTGAGGGAGTTAATTTCGATATTTCGCATATTAGTTTTCAAACGGTATCATTAAAACTTTGCTTTATATAGGACCACTATGGAGGAACGTAATTCAGCGTTAAAATAAAACTATACTCGCAACATGCATGCATATGTTAGGCAAGGCCTGCGCCAATTAAATTCCAAAAATAAAAAAGTAAATAGAAAAATTTTAATATATCGCGCCTTAAAACGAACTTTGTAACTTTTAAAATGAGCATTTTCAGCTGCGTTAAGACATTTCAATTTTTAAATAAGCAACGTATTAAAATACCACTTCTAATAATAGTAATCGTGAATTTCTTAGTTTATTTCTACAGTAAATTTTAATCAAAATATCGTCTCCCTGTGTTTGCAAAAGAGCTGGAATAAATGGGTTAAAATTGTGGCGTAATTTTTACGTATCTTAAAGCAACTGACGTCATCGATCCTCACTTGTGAATTGAAATTTCGATATCCCATTTAAAAACTCGATTGGTTGGAAAAAAAACCCTTTTCTAATCCTTTTTCTGGCAACAACCCAACATAAATTCTCATGCCATGATCGCAATGTTATGAATGGCGTAAGATCGCGTTGATGCTATTAAATTCTAAACATTACGTTGCATTAAAATTCGTAAAAAATCATCTAATTTACATAATTTTTTCGTTTTTATTTTAAAAGAGGGAGAAAAGAATGTTTCACGATTCGTCAAAATATCTAAAAGTTATGACGGATAGAATTCAAGATGCGACAGTTTTAAAATTATTTTACGAAAAAAAATCGCGAAGCAGATGTTTAGTAAAAAAATTCCTAAAAATCGGTAAATCATGTTACGTATTCAGAACAAACTGTTTTTAAAAGAAAATTTCTTCCTCTATCCGAGGATACAAATGCCGTTTTGCTGCGAGCGTAATTTCCGCCGTTATTACGAATTAGGTGAGAAAAAATGCCAAAAATCGCATAAAGCATAAAATAAAAAAAAATCTAGGTCGAATTTTGAAAAAATCGCTAAAAAATCGCGAAGCAGATGTTTAGTAAAAAAATTCCTAAAAATCGGTAAATCATTTTACGTATTCAGAACAAACTGTTTTTAAAAGAAAATTTCTTCCTCTATCCGAGGATACAAATGCCGTTTTGCTGCGAGCGTAATTTCCGCCGTTATTACGAATTAGGTGAGAAAAAATGCCAAAAATCGCATAAAGCATAAAATAAAAAAAATCTAGGTCGAATTTGAAAAATCGCTAAAAATCGCGAAGCAGATGTTTAGTAAAAAATTCTAAAAATCGGTAAATCATTTTACTATTCAGAACAAACTGTTTTAAAAGAAAATTTCTTCCTCTATCCGATGATACAAATGCCGTTTTGCTGCGAGCGTAATTTCCGCCGTTATTACGAATTAGGTGAGAAAAAATGCCAAAAATCGCATAAAACATAAAATAAAAAAAATTCTAGGTCAAATTTTGCTACTGCATATTTGCATCTTCCCGAGTACCAAATTTGGTGTTTCTAGGTATAGCCGTTTGTCCGTAACGCTGCCGAACAGACAGACACACAGACTTCTTCTTTTATAATAAGTAGAGATTAAACATTTCAAAATTATGAATGAAAATTGCAGTCACTTAAATCCCCATTGCCGTTTCTGACAAAGTATCTGTGTGAAGCGGAGTTTTCGGCAGAGGCAGTAACTAAAACAAAACAACGAAATGAACTGGACAAAAGCAACGCAACTCGGATGTCATTTGTCTCCTATTACTCCTAGATGGAACCGACTCGCTGCAAAGAAACAAGCTCAGGGTTCTCCTTGATTAAGCGTTCTGATGAGTTAAAATGCTAAACGACTTTCTATTCTCTCTCTTTTTTTAATGACTATGTCATTTTATCTCTCATCCCCTTTATTGAAAATTGTCCGAAATATGTGTCCCAAAAAAGCGACATAATTTCACATATATTTAAATGCTATTAGTTCATGATAGCTTTAATCTATTGTTACAATATTTTGTAAACTGTAGAATATGCATCACATGTATTTTTTACATATATTTAAATACCATTAGTTCACGACAGCTTTAATCTATTGTTACAATATTTCGTAAGCTGTAGAATATGCATCCCATGTATTTTTCTATCAACAGGTTACAATCATAAAAATTTGAACATAGGGTTACCAGGCGAAATAAATGAAAGATGGGAGATAAAATGACATAGTCAATTAATATTGTTTTAATATGGCAATAATGAAAATAAAAAATTTGGGGGGTTCAGAAGGGGGGGTCTCCCCCTGACGATGCTCGAACAGCCGAGTTATATATTAATGACAATGTCATTTTATCTCTCACCTGCTTTATTTAAAATTGTCCGAAAAATGTGTCCCAAAAAGCGACATAATTTTACATATATTTAAATACTATTAGTTCACAACAGCTTTAATCTATCTTTCTCTCTCTCTCTTTTTTTTATGTGCGTATGAGTTTGTAACTGTATTTTATTTTTGAAGGAGTGTTTAAATACATTTAAATTCAAATTATTAACCCTTTATCTGCTGACGGTACTTAGAAGTACCGTTAAATAAAAATTGTTAAAAAAAAATGTATTTAATGTAACCAATCCTTTGAAAAAGCACTACGAAATACTTCAGTTAATCATATTACATCACGGTTGCATATTCTGTTAGAGATGATTGCTTTAAATAGACAGCTATCCGCTCACTTTCTAACCATATCGATCCCTACCCCCTCTCCTCCCCCAAAAAAGAGCATAAGAGCATTAGTGAATTTTCAGATGTCCGTTTCATGATTAAAGGATTAGATTTTCTAAAAGTGTCAATCAAAGTATTACGTGAATTCTTCAAATTTGTTGGCAGGGACGTACCCAGAAAAAATTTTCGAGGGGGGGGGGGCAAAAATTTCGGGGGAGACCAAATGGTGAAATTTCACAAAAACGCTTCATCATTCAAGGCCGTACCTACCCGAAATTTAAAATTTTGTTAACAAAACAATAATAATGAAGCTATTTTGTGAAAAATGTGGCATTTTTCCCCTCTAGCCCCCCCTCCAATTTTTTTCTGGGTACGGCCCTGTTATCATTATTGTTTTGTTAACAAAATTTTTAATTTACTGGGAGAGGGACCGGACCCCCTGGTCCCCCCCCGTGGGTACGGTCTTGTTTGTTGGTACTGTACTCATTTGAAAAAGACTCAAACAAGATTAACCATTCATAAAGCCAGACATCAAACGTACAGCTTATGCTTATTAATTTTTTCGTAATATTCTTTTCTATTATATTAATCAGTATTTATTATTCATTGCCTACTATAACAAGAGAGAACTAATACATTCAAGGTGATATTCTTGGGAAATTCTTAATTCCGTAGATAAAAGGTTAACCCTTTCCCAATGCTGAAAAAAGGGCAGCCGTTGCCATCGCTCGACTTTACTACCAGCAAGATGGCGGATGATCGAAACGTTCATCGCGTGACACAGATCTAGAGACCCTTTTTTTGACGACAGCTGGCTGTGCGCGAGCACAGCCAGCTGTCCTTTTTTCAGCATTGGGCAATCAGTCCAGCTGTTCTCGCATTCTTCCATTTTTCAGCAGATGTCAGTGCTGTTAAAAATAATCGTGACCATTTTTTTTTTTTTACGGGGAAATGACGTGATAAAAAGTAACGGATTCTCGTGGAGCTATGTCACCCGCAACTATTTTTATAGAATTATAATCTATTCTTCGTGACTGGCAACCGTCAAAACGTCAGAGTTTGGTGTTGCCTGAGCGGGAACACTGCGCGTTAAAGGGTTAAATTAAAACAATATAAAATATAAACAATCAAATTCCCCTCCCCCCCCTTTCAGCTGGACGAGGTAAAATCATGCATGAAACATTGCCCGTCTGCTGCGATAAAAAAGGTTGGGGAGCACTGATCCATAGGATGATAAAAGAAAAAAAAAAACAATAAATAATAATAATAAATAATAATAATACTATTAACAATAACAGACACACACCTGTAATGAGGACTGCTTTATTCGCCACATCGACCTTGGCCACAAACAGGTAATCCTGAACCAGCTCCAAAATCCACAAGCTGGCGCAGAAGCAGAGATACACCTGGGCTATCCACGTGTAGTACTGGAGCACGGAGCAGGGCAGAAGCACCCCAGCTGCGGTGAGGGCCGAAACAATCATCCAGAACTGCACCACATTTCCGAGGAAACGCATTTCTTTTCTTTTTTTTTAAATGAAAACTTAATAAATTTAATGAACCACAGTTCCCCCCTTTGGAGTAACGATTCTCCAGTCACTGGCGGTTCTGTGACACACAGATTTCGTTTGTTTTCTATTATCGGGTGAAACTCATTTGGCGCGTGTCTGAATTTCACAAGTACTTCCCCTTTCGTTACGTTGCCGAGAGGGATGATGAAATGGAGAGACAGACACACAAAAGAGTTTAAGGTCGCCGCAGTACACATTTTAATCCGCCCGATGAGTGTGATGATTTTTTTTTTTTTTTTTTTTTTTCTGATGAGGCTTGTTTACTTATCGTGAATCACTCACTTTATAGTGTAGTTTTCGTAATGATTACTACTAGTTACTATGTTTTTTCTTTCATTTTAACTGGAGTACGATTATATGATTTCACGGTTATGATGCTGTTAAATGTTTTAAAGAAAACCTTTGTCGCGCAATTGTTTGTTTTTCTTCTTTACTCCTTAAAAACTTCGGAAAAGTAGCGATTTTTTGAAGTGAAATTTCTTTAGGCGTGTTGAGAGTGAAATTCCAAGGTCGCGTCACGGGCAATAGCGTCATGATGAGGTGGGACGATTTTGGATGTCTGTATTTGTCGTTCGCGTAGCGGACTAACTATTTTGAACGGGACAGTCCCGTATTTAGATCGCTTGTCCCGTTGTCCCCAAGCACAGTTTTGGGACACCGTAATGTGCCGTTTTTAGAAAATGTCCCATGCAATGTCCCGTTTTTAGAAAGAGAGCAACCCACGGTAGCTATTTCAATAAAGGCCGCTAAAAAACTAAAATCATCCAACGGTAGTGTCTGTAAAAATGAAGAAAAAAAAAAAAAAAAAAAAAAAAAAACCTAACCTCCCTCCCTCCTCTCTCGAGACGCAAAGAAAACGCCATGGGAATGTATTGTTTATGTGTTTGTTCTTTTAATGTTCTTTTTTTGTCAACTATTTCAATTTATTTTTTATTTCTTTTTTTAATGTCATGTTCCTCTTTTGCTTATTCCTCCCCCCCCCTCCCCCCGATCTCCACTTTATTTTCCCTTTTCACTCTGGTTTTCTAAGAATTTTTTTCCTTCCGAATGACAACTTCCTTTTTTCTGTGTGTCCTTTTGTTGCATTTCTCACTTTGCTACCTTTCTGCCTTGTTTCGGATGGTGTTTTTGAAGTCGAAGAAGGGCCTACCTCTTGTACCATCCGAAACGTACGTCTTGCACTATTTTTTATAGTATATGTGTGTTTTAGCAAAGGTTTTTTTTTTCATGTTATTTGGAAATTAACATTAACACAAGCTTTTTTGCGCGTTTTCATAACAACTGAAAGATACCCAGACCTGAAATTCAGTCTCCCTACACTATTAACTAAAAAACAGTAGATGTCCCGTTTTGAGGAAGAAAATAAATGGACTATTGCCAAAAAAGTAGTAGATGTCCCGTTTTGAAGGAAAAAATATGTGGTCACGTTATATATGACCGAAGTGCACCAAACTCTGCAGGGGGGCTCCCAAGTATCCCGGTGTTCACACCTCGGGGGTATTTTTTAAAATTTTTTAATTATTTTATATTTTGCTTTATTTTCGACAGTTTTCTGTCTTTGCCCTCCGGAAAAAGAAGGCTTCCGATCATCCGAAAGAAAAAATAATTACACGATCGGAAAGAGGAAAGAGTTTTCTTTCTAAAGAGACCTTCATTTCTCAATTAGCTGCATTTCCCGATTTTTGGTAAATAAAAATCAACAACCCTTGTCTCCGGCAAATTCGGGTGAATTTCGGAACGAGGAGCTTATCTCAGCTCGCATCTAAAAAGCTATGGAATATTTCGACTAAAAAAAAAAATATACTGTTACGGACAAACTGCTCAGCTTTCGTTAACAAACAAAACGAAACAAAATCAAGCGTCTAGGATAATTTTTTGATCAGCTAAAAAATTAATTAGTAAAACCCGTACGAAAATAATTTGAAACTTCCGAGGAGAGAAGAAGGCATTTTTCAACTAGCTTCACGTGACATCAAAATAAAGAACCAGTGAGGGAATAATTCTTCTCTCCAGAGAGTGTTTGGGTGGAGGTCCGAAAGAAACTTCTTTAGGCGCGTTGAGAGTGAAATTTTTCATTATTATCTCTGACTACTTATTTGACAATCAAACAGATTTTAATCAATCTCACCAAAGAAGTTTTACTGTGTACACACGCTCTTTTTTTTTTTAAAGTAGTAAAAAAATATGGTTTTTGGTGAGCCGTATGCAAAGAAACTTCCCTTTTCGGCCAAGTTACAAAAAGATACCCCTTCACTCTTTCTTATCTGTACATTACATGATGAATTTATTACCTGTTCACTTTCATTGTTGCAAAGATGCATCGGTGGATATTCTACTGCATTCAATCGTCGAATCTGCCGTTGCTGCTGCAGAATTCTAACCATAGTAAACAAAGAGCTGCTTAAGCTTACATTTTATTTTTATTTTTTTTCGGGAGGAAGAGGGGTAATCCTACTATTTTAGTCATCAGAATATAATTGTCAGTGAATGATACTTAAGAACTCAGGATTTATACTTGAATTATAGTAAAAATATAAAATTTCACAACAGGCACGGACTAGCCAGGTCAGCTGGTCTGAGATTGCTGTGGACCCCCCGACCCCTGGGGCCCCAGAGAAGCTCCGATAATGGATATACAACCCTGCTAATATATAGGCGTCAATGTTGGTATGTATGTTTGTTAACTTGCACGCTTTGAAGGATTAGGATGAAATTTGGAATAAAGACGGTTAAAGTCCTGGATTAATAAATAGGCTACTTTTTATGGCGCGAAAGAAGCACTGTTATATAATATGCAAAAAAAAAAATCTTTTATCCAAAAAAAAAAAGAATACAATTAAGTTTTTATTTTAAAAAACCGTCGACAGATAACGCAAACTTATAGAATACGCAGTTTCTTAATAAATAAAACATCAGATTTCCTTTTCCGCAGGCGAATTTGAAATAATTTTTGGACGGTTTCATCTTATGCTATAAAATCTTAATTGAATGAGGCACACGATAACCACCAGCATGCTTTTTCTTCACGGCATGCAAAAATATTATCTTTTTAACAAGTAGATCTGCAACATTTAATAAACTGGCTGCATCACGTGACTGATGACCTGTCATCGTTAAATGATGCTATAATAATATTGTAGCATCATTTAACGATAGTTGACTTGGATAAAGAATACACATGAATAAGTTTTTGAAACTTACATTCGGTTCAAATTGTGTATTTTTCTGCGCAGATTTTCCCATTATATTTCTATTGTATTACATCCAGAAAAAAGATGTCAATTTTAATTTTGTTTACGACACTCGTGAGTAATGATGCACTCTTCCAACTTAATGGAATAAGGAAAGAAAATAGGGAAGACCCATGGATTATAATACGCTTTTAATGTTTAGCACTTTAGTGCGTATTTAAAATCTGAAAGTGTTTCAGATTTTCTTACGTTTTCCCCTTTCCGTTTATTGATAAAGGCCCGTATATCCAGAATCTCTTCAGAATTACTATAGGACGAAAATAATTTGTACCTTTTTGTAGGTTTTTATCACTAAACCATCTTATTTTTGTAATCAGGAGCGGTCCGACACTGTTAGCTAAGTAAGCATCGCATCGGGGCTCCGGCTTCGAAGGGGGCGTCAGTTTGAACTCAAAAACTATGCAGAGCATAAAAGGGGACGTCTTTCCTACGTTAGAAGGGGGCGCCACTTACCTTAGGGCCGCCCCTATTTGTATCCATCTTAATTTTAAATTCAATTCAGAATCTGAGAGATTGCTGTGCCAAGGAAGCCGGTGAGGAACAGGATTCTCTCAGAAGAAGATTTATTAAGATGGGAAACCAACTGTTCGCCAGTGGCGGCTATAGTATGCTATATATCAGACTAATATGTATTAAAGTAATTTGATTATTTATTTCGCAGTAATCTTATGCCTTTACACAGTGGCGTAGTGACCCTACAGTTCCACTGCGCTAGGGCCACACCGAAGAATCAGGGGCCCCAACAGCTTAAAAATTATTGAATGTGGTTTTTAGGCCCGTAAGCCTGGTTTTCAAATATTGAATATCCTAGTATTCTAATCCCTCTAAATTTCCTAGTAAAGGGGCCGCTTTTCAATCTCTAGCCAAGGGCCCCCAATGGAGTCAGCCAGGGCCGGTTTCACTACAGCTTTTCGCATGAGAACTGAAATATATTCATCATGTGAAAGGTAATTCTGTGCTGTGGGGCAATGGTAAAAATTTAATTTTCTCAAACATCACAAAATAGTATTTTACAAGTTTCAACATGCAAATTTTGAGATTTTTCCACGTTGTAGATGTAATTTACAATGTATCATTTAGTGAGATTAGGGGCCAAAGCCCCTAGACTCGCTACGATCTCTTTTCGTATGAGGCATTCCGCCCCCAATAAGACTTATCCGTAAAAAAAGGCGTAATTGGCAAAACTCAAAAGATTGGATTTAATAGAATGTTGCAGAGCTAAACATTCCTTGGTTCTTGCATGTTCCTTGGGACAACTTCACAGTATTTTTAATTGTGTAAAACCTATGGAACACCTTGCGTATTTGCCATCCGCGGCGATTTTGCATAGTTTGGCGACTTACGTATAGGTATAGTTAATAATTATTTCTAAGAAAACAGTTCTTCCCATAGATTTTCTTTGATAAAAACTAGAGAACAGCTAATACATATTGCTACTAATGTCGACTTTTCATTATTAGGCGATTTACACATACTCATAACCGATAATCATTGTTCATGTAAGGTTGTATATGAATGTATGGATAACTGTTGCCGTGTAAACAGTTATCCATATATTCATATACATATTCCTTTGCAGAATTGCTCATTTAGCACCTCGAAATATATCATCTCGCCGTGTGGGCAAATATCCAAGCTGTACTTGCTATAATGTCATAATTAACGTCACCAAATATTTATACGGGTGGCACATATCCAAGCTGAACCTAACCGGTATTACTAATATATACATTTGAATTACTTTTCATTTTCAAAATACTGGTTGCTAACATTTTGGAACACACGTAGTATTAATATTCACTCTGCTTGAAATAACATTTTTCCAGATCGTGTACCTGATGCCAAAATGGTGCTTTTTAAATCAGTTACAATTATTATTAGGAAAAGTATCAGAAAAACGAATTGGCATCACTCTTAAACTGCTGTTATGTAAGAGAACTTACTATTTGAAAATTGTGAACTTTGTGTAACACACTTTGACTTATTTATTTCCCCTTACTTTTTAATTTTGGCGTAAAAATGGTGTAATTCTACTTCATGTTTGTTAATTCCGCGCAGGAATTGTTTTGTTGCAAAAGCATGAATGATTTTATGCTGGCGAAAATTCCCAAACCTGGCAACCATTATGCTTATTTTTTCAGTTTTTTGTTAATATCTTTGAATGTAATTGTAATTTCGGAATTTAAGTCAGCTTACCGGCTTCCCGGAATTTTCCGAATCCGTGGACACTGTCGTCAAAACTCATATCTCACGGTTTTGGAGGCGATAGCAGAACAAGTTTTTGACAGCGGCGGCGGTGGCTGCGGCCGTTACTTTTTTGTAGAATAGAGAGAAAAGTATTAAAGTAATTTTATTTTCAGTAAAATACCAATCTGCTCCATACGGTAGGGCATAGTTTGTTTGTTACACAAATTGTTTTAAATATTTATAGCTTGAAAAGCCTATGTTCAAATTGAGTAATCTGAACACATCTTGCTTTTTGTGCATGCGCCAAAAAGTAAAAGGAAGAAAAAACTTAAAATAGATGAAATTTATTCAACATTATAAAAGGTAAAAATGTGCACAGCAAAGATTATTTTTTAACTCTTTCTAACAAAACTGGAAATTACTTATGATTTCCATTTGTCCATCTTTTATTACTAATATATGCATACAAATGTCTATCAATTGTTACAAATATCTATCAATTGCTGTGACATTTATACTTGGTATTAATATGCCATCTACAGTACCGACAAATAAAAGTTGATATTTTAATTTGGCTGTAATAATGCTGACTGTTGAATTTTCCGCCAAAAAACCTATTAAATGTTGTAATGTAAATTCGAATGTGTGTAATGATCATGCGATTAATTTGGAGTTCTGGCAGGTGCTTTGGAGTATATAGGGTCACCAGGGATTAAGGAATACCTGAAAAATCCACAATAGTCAGAGAATTTTTATCAGAAAAAGTGGGAGGAAACTGCAAATTTTGGCTAAAGGACCTAAAAAATCTTAAGTTGAAAAAGTGTGACTGGAAAATTATTTTAAGCCTGTGTTTATATATTAATTTTACATTTGCCGTATGTATGAAAAAAAGGAAAATGCCTTGACACAATAGCTGCGCAACAGTAGTGGCAGATACGTAATGTTGTGGATGGGGGGGGGGCGGCTTGTTAAAGAAAAAAGCGCTTATTTAATCTAAAGAAAATGTATAATAAAGCAAATTCTATCTCTAAAGCTACAGTTTACTATAATTTTAACTACCCGTCAGACCCCCATCTAGCCAGAAAAAAATAAAAATAAATAAATGTACGCCATTTATGTGCACCTATATCAAGTCATATTTAGAGCATCCCAGATATTTGGCAAATGAAAAGCTAGTTATAAACTCAGACGTTAAATAATATTTCAGATCACTCTTATGATTTTCCTGCTTTTTAGCCAAAAATTTCATTTTTTTTTCACTTTTTTCTTTTTTTGTTAAAGTAGAATTCTTTAACTATTCCACGTTTATCAGGTTTTTCTTGACCGTTGGCAAACCTATGTATGTCAAAAAACCTTCCAACATCCCGAACCAAAGGCATTATCGTTTTCCATAAACGCATTTTCATGAAAACATGCAGTTAGGGATGGACGCGAGACGAAAAATAAGCGTCTCGCGTCTCGCAAATTAGCCTAAAAGCTTTGTCTCGTCTCGCAAAAATCCCTATATCGTAATGTTAAAAATGTGTGTCTCGTCTCGCAAAAAAGCTGTAAATCTCTGTCTCGTCTCGCAAAAAGTCGTCTCGCGTCCATCCCTACATGCAGTAGTTGTTTTGGTGCACAATTTAACAGTTAGCAGTACTATTGCCGTTATTTCGGGTGGTTTTTTTTTTTTTTTTTCCTGGCATTGTAGAATAAGTAGCTTTTGTTTTCAGAACTATGTAAAAAAGTTCCTATATTTCTTGAAGTAAGATAAGAATGCTCTCCGCCAAAAATAGTGAATTGAAACATTTATGCCTTCGTTACGAGATCAAATAAAAACGTTCTCACACCCCAAGGTACTGAAAGAATGAGTCAATACAAATACTTTTTGTAACACCTGAGTAATACTTCAATGACTCAATTGCTTAATCTATTCACTCCCACCTTTGAAAAGATACTGTGCGAACAATCCTCCTTTCCGTATCCGTTGTTGCTTGACCGAGCGGGTTAGAAATTTACATTTTTCTTACTTATAAATCGATAAAATACAATCGCTGAAAACAAGAAAAAGCAAACTTCATTCTCTAGACAATATAATTTTAAATATTTTTTTCTTCCAGAAATAATACCTTTTAATTCAATTAAAATTCTCAAGAAATAAAATTGAGCTTGAACACAAGTCCGGTCTTAAAGGTTTAAAACGGAAAGAAACTTTTCTGTTATAAAAGAGGAATCACTGGCCTTGTTTTCTAAAAAAATAATTGCGTCAAAAATTTCCACGAGAACTATACTGTATATACCTCTCTCTAATCATCAGGTAAAAGAGTCTATTATCAGGAAATCACAAGGACGAATTTACAAGGAAAGATATTCCAGACAGCCGAGATAGATTTACATGTCTGAGTTTCATAATCGCAAAATTAAACACCAGAGTATATTCATTCGCACAGAAATATTTTTGTGACATATGATTAAATATTAAGTAGAGATTCTTTGAAGGTCGAACATCAGACAATTCTTTTCTTTTTTTCCCTTGTTATTGACATAACGGCATTTGTTGTGTAAGTGCTAAATGGCTATCCAAACAGACATATAAAAATCAAAGTTTGTAATTTTGATGTTTTTTAGCAGCTCGAAAATTTATCTGTCAGGTTTTTGTACGGTATGTATATATACGAGGTGTCCCAAAAAGGTGGTAATGGGCTTTAATTCTTTATCTATTAGAGATGAGGGGTTAATGTATATTGAAAATTTGTTTAAAATAAGGTCAGAAAAGGGAATACGCTGCAAACAATCTCATCTCATTCATTTTCAAATAGTTACACTTTTAAATTTGTATACGATCGCCCATACAAAAAATTCTCAATTTATAAAATGTGCTCCAAGCACTAATCAGGTGACCTAAAAAATTTCAGAATTATATCCTCAAAATTGTTAGAGATGTGAAGATATGTATAACGCTGACTTAAACCACTTTTCAACGGCTCTCGAAGTGAAAAAAAAAATCACGTCGAATGATTTCATTTCAGAGATCGTACAGAAATTACGAAAGAAAATCTTTCTTTCCTTTCCAGCAATAAACGTTTAAATTAAAATTATGTATAGCGTCCGATCATCTATCTCTAACGATATCTCTGAGAGCGTTGTGTGACGAAAGGTTGAAACTTGTTACATCACCTCATTAGTGTATGGGGCACATTTTGCTAATTGGGAATTTTTTTTGTACTGGCATCGTATGCAAATTTAAAAAGTATAACTTTCTGTAAATGAACGGGGGGAATTTTTTCTTAACGGAGTCTTATTTCCGACATTATTTTGTACATATTTCCAATTTACATTGTCCACTTAGGGGGAGGCGGGCCTGTTTATTAGGATGACAGGGATTCATTTAATTAGTGCATCTGTAAAAGAAATTTAGGTGCCGAGTTACTTAAGAGCGCCAAACGATGGGCTACAGCAAGACGTTCAAATGCCCACGATTGGAAGAAAGTGCAATACTGCGCCTTGTCTTTGTAACTATTAAAGAACAGGTTAACTCTTTGTCTACTGTAAGAATTGATAAAAATATCACTTGAAACTGTTTTTTTTTTCCTTTATGTTTTAGTTAAACTATAAATTATTAATACTGATTAATGTAGTGTAAAAGTAAATTTAGAAAAAAAAATTAATAATCAGCCGCGATACGTCTGATTACTGTTTCATATACAATTAATGAGTCTATTTCAAGAGTGCTCCGCAAACAAAATTGAAAATAAGTACAGTAATACTTTGAATGACACACTTTCGGGAAATCTAATACTTTCATCGTAAAATCAACGTCTGAAATTCACATATGCTCATATATTTTTTTTATTTCTCTTGGCATGATTATAAAGTGAGGGGAAAGCTATCCATTATAAACTATATTACTTTAATAGAACATGCAGTCATGACGTAAATTCATTAAACAAGGTGTTTGATATAAGGATTAGAATTAAATAATGAATTTTGATTCAAACAATTTTATTGTTACGGTACTTCGTAGTACTGTCTGTAAATAAAGGTTTAAACAAATAGGAACATAACGGGCTAATTGTTTTATTATTTCAATATTTTAATCTTTTCTATTTTGTAATTTGAAACTGTCTTCATAACTTAATCTATGCTGAGCTTAACTTGTATCGGAGCTAACGGGAGAGCAGTTCCTGAACTCCTTTATTCTCAGTTAATTGTTACACTTTAGAGGCTTACATATAGAATTCTCTACATTAGGGCTCTTGAGCTTGCTTTCTGTTAGATAATAATCCCTAAATCTGTAACAATTCTTTGAACCTGCAAAAGAACAAGCAATGCACACAAATACGCAATTTTTGAAGGAGAGTATTCTTTTATATACCTTACAAATACTTTTAAAAAGTGTGTCTGAAATTATGAACATCTTCGAAAAATAGTTTGAACAAGGACGTCTCATGAACCTTAATGTCGGGAAAAACTCTCCTATTCGCTCCGTGTAAAAAAAAAAAGAAAAGAAATTAATAATATTTTGCGCATTCTTTTGCAATAGCAACTCGGCACACCTTAACAATAACATATAAATTTGTTAATGATAGAGCTAATGTAAAAATTGTCATTTCAATGTTAAAGTTACAAAGGAATATAAAATGCCACACGTACATTTTCTCTTTCTCCCTCTGTATATTTACGTATATATATACAGGGTGCGCCAAAAATATGGTAATGGGATTTAATTCTTAAAGAATTGAGGGCAATGTAATGATATAAGTAGGCAATGTAAATTGAAAAAAAAAAATCAAAATAAGCTCGGAAATAAATCTCTTAAGAAAAAATTCTTCTAGTTCATTGACAAAAAGTTACACTTTTTAAATTTGTATACGATCCCCTTACAAAAGAATTCCCAATTAGTAAAATGTACCCCATGCACTAATGAGCTGATGAACTAAATTTCACCCTTTCATCATACGACGTCTCAGAGATATCTTTAAAGAAAGATGATCGGGGGGCTTTACATGATTTTAAATGTAAACGTTTATTGCTAGAGTTAAAAAAAAAAAAGATTTTTTTAAATTCGTAATTTCTATACGATACCTGAAATGTGATCATTCGACGTGATTTTTACCCTTCGAGAACCATTGGTTTAAGTCAGAGGTGTATTTATCTTCATACCTTTGACGCATTTTAGGATATTATTCTCATATTTTGCATGACACGTCGTTAGAGCATAGGACACATTTTACTCATTGGGATATTTTTGTACGGGGATCGCATGCATATTTCAAAAGAGTTCAAAAGAGTAAAAGATTTAGGTTTACATATGGGTTAGCACATTGGGCAAATGACATCCACGGCTTTGCTGGCACATATGCACTCTTTTTTGTCGAAATTTTCCAGGACCCTTTCGAATAAATGCGGCCAGAATTTCATTGTAGCACTGAGTAATCCGAACATCCTCCTTCAATGCCCGAGTGGATGTTGGCTTGTTGACATAGACCTTTCACTTCAAATAGCCCGAAAGAAAGAAATCCAGTGATGTTAAATCTCATGATCTTTCTCATCATCTTCATCATCAATATCATCATAATATTTTTGAAATTTTTTTCAACAATGTAAATGCGTTATTCTTTTGTATAGTGGTGCATTTTTGCTACTCTAAATTGTCAACTGTTAAATTGTTTTATTTTTATTTTTAATTGCCAACACTAAATTAATTAATTTTTTCTTTGGTTCAAATCTTGCGTAAATTTTGATTCACTCTATTGTAAAGTAGCCAGCGCTACTGAACGATACTGCTTACAGCACCACCCGGGGGAAACTGAGAAGTAAGCATTCGCAGAGTAAACGAAGCGGGGTTAGAAAGAAAAGACACCTTGTGGGTATTCGTGCGAAGAATAGAGCAGTTAAAACGTGCATTTGTTTGTTTTTTTAGTGAATTACTACACCGTGAAGTCCCGAAGCTTGAATGGAAGAAGAAAGGATTATCTTTCGGTCAAAACACGACACCGCAATACGGCACAGTGGTATCGCTTGTTATACCTAATCAAAAGAATCTCGGTTCAAATCTCGATGGTTGGATCCTTTACTTATTGTTATAAACAGAGTAGACAACAGTGGCGGCTCGTGGGATACAGCAAGTACAGCCGGGCTGCACTCGAAATTATCAGCACATACTTTAAAATAATTTATTCTACTAATTTTACTAAATTCAGATTAGAATTCTGGAATTCCTACGGTAAATTAAAAAAATCTCCGAAAAAAAACAAACAAAAAAAAAACGTATTGTGGCCGGATCGCTCATTCAGAAAAAAAGCACTTTAATCTTCCCGCAATTCAATTGGGAAAATCTTTGGTTCAGCCCAGAGCGCTGAAAAGAAAATTGGCAGCACCGTTGCCATGACAACGACTACGTCAGCAGCCTCTCCGGCATAGGGAGTATGCAGCTGATACAGCCGATGGAAGATTTTCTAACGGCGGCTGAACTTGAGAACTCGACTAACTGATTCGCTCGGACGAGAAGTGAGGGAGGGGGTAAGGAGAATATATGTTTGGAAAACTCTGGACTTTATATTGCTGAATTTATCAAGAAGGTAAGCCTGAATAGACGCTTATGAATGGACAATTACCCATCAAAGGAGTATTGTTTTTAAGTAAGCAAGAACTGGCATTTAGAGGACATGGCGAGCGAGAAAATTCTTTAAACATGGGAAATTTTAAAGAGCTTTTAAAATTATTGATATCTGAATTAAAACAACGCCTTTTTATGGGGACATCACTGACCGATTCGCATGTTTAAAAGAAAGGAGGATTGATTTGACTTATAAAAAATAAGTAAGTTTTCTTTTTTTTTTCTTCTCAAGTTATCGTTACAAAAGAAAATTCTAAGGAAACTTCGAATCAGACACCGATTAATGCAATTTTGAGGATAAGAGCGGCTGGTTGAAATTTATGTCCATTTTATGGAAGTAAAATAGGATCTCTTACATTTTTTATGTAATTTCTTTTTTTTTTTTTTTTTTTCCTCGGTGAGGGCTTAATCCGCCAGCTTTCGAATTCAATAACAAAGATTTTCCATTCTTGTCCGGGGGGAGGGGGCTCATATGCTTCCGGCTGCACTAACAGTTTTGACCACGGGCCGCCACTGGTAGACAATGCATAGAGCATGTAAAATAGTGTCGCATAAACTCAGCGCAACTTACGCTTGGTGTTCAACATTTTTTCAGTATGCAAATACGTCACGTCTAAATGTACAGACATGATCCTTCTGCTATTATTATTCACATAAAAAAAATACTTGACGTTTATCTAGCATCAAATCCAGAGATAAAGGAGTTTAAAAGTGTTATAATTGAGAAATAAATTTAATAATTTTTCTAAATAATGTCTACCAAATTTATTTTATGTCAGTACCGTGGATAAATGAGTCAGTACCCTGGAACGACAAATTTGAAATTTGTTTCTCGTTCTTGACGCTTTGAAGTTGTAGTACATTCCTCTCAGGCTTTCATTTTTACAATAAAATAGATGAATAATATGCAAAAAAAAATTTTAAAAGTTTAATTTTAAATCCTAACATTTTTAATCAAAAGAATCACGGTTAGAACAGAATCACCCATGTATAGTTTGGGTGCACCCCCCTGGAAAAAATCCTGCCGGCGCCTTTGGTTACTGTGACCCAATTCAAGGATCTAATGTAAGATAAATGATAATTAGCTTGTGTGCTTGTTTATATATATTTACCACCTTGCATCCAAAGCGAGAGGCATTCACCTTTAGTGAATCATTTCATTTTAAAAAGGTCAAGCACCACGCCACAGTTTATAACGCCTGTATTTTATTTTATTTTTTTTTTATCTCTGCGACAACTAAACAAAGCGCGGGGGGAAAAATAAATATATGAAATATAGTGAACCTGTGTGATATTTTGAGATCTAATTATCACACACTCACACAGTCTATTATCCTTTTATGAGAATTTTAAATTGTGAAGTTTGATCAACAAACCTAGCTCTGTGTTTTACTTAGTTTTTAAATTTGAAGTAGAAACCATTTGCTCAATCTCTTATATAAGCATTAGTTACCCCATATATTAAATTTCATTGCTCTACGCTGAAAATTGAACGATTTTTCACTTTCTCAGAAACTATTACGCGGCAAATAATAAGTAAAATTTTTTGTAAATATATTTCATACAAGGTTTCTCCAAAAGATGGTATCACCCTATAATTTTTCAAGCACTAGAGATAAATGGGCAAGGGAAACTGAAAGCATGTTCAAAGTAAGGTATGCGAAAAGATTTCGTTAAAAAAATCCTTCCAAAGGTGAAAGTTTTTAAATTTGCAAACGATCACTCTATGCAAATTTCCTCCAATAGAAAGTTTTTATTTTCCATCCCACAGAATCATTTGAAAAAAAAATGAATAACTGTATCTTTAAAATTGGATAATGCTTAACTGAAGAAAAAATTTTGTCTATAGGGACCATGTATCAAAATAGAAATGTAAAAAGTAGAAATGTAAATGTGTCATCATTGTAAACGATAAAATTTATGATAATATTTACATAGTAGTAGCGCATGTTAGAGTAAATTCACAATCCTGTCAAATTTGCATATTCTTTCTGTCTGTATTGTTTTTTTTTTAATTTATTTCTTCTTTTTTTTTAAACAAAAATTGTATTTTTGATCTAAAAATTTCCTGTTTTAATTTGTACATTATCCCTACTTTCGTCGAAGTAAAAATCAATTATAATGAAAAATACCCAGAAAAATGGCATAAATTTTTAGTCGAACGTTTTAAAAGACAGTTACGGGGTTTTTCTAATGGTCTTGGATGAAAAATGAAAATTTTCAAATTGAGTAAATTTGCATAGGGGGTCGTATACAGGCCTTAATTATCGTACGGGCACAAGCCCTAGGCAAACGTCCATAAATATTCCAAAAAATTGAGTTTAGGATGCAGGGTTACAAAAATTGAACCAGCGATATATAGGTGCACAAATTTCGAAAAGAGGCTTGGACACAAATGTGCTGTAGTCGAGCCCTGTCATATACAATTTTAAAATGTGGCAGAGTTATAAATATGCTGTGGCATCGTAACCTTATATGTATTTGACAAGATCTATTTATTATATTTAAATATTTAACACTAATATTTATTTGAATCAATCTGTGTTAACCATAATTTCTCTGTTGACAAAAATATAGAACTACGAAGTTTGCCAAAGCGTATAGAAGCCAAAGAAAATGTAACCAAATACTGGCTGACAATTGTTTTACCCCTTATTTTTTATATTATCTATTTTAATTTTATATTTTATTAGCTGAAAATAATGACGAAATTTACAATAAATGCAATGAAATCATTCCTCCTATTTAACCGTCTGTTTCTAATTAGTTTTCGTAACTAAAGTACAGAAATAACATATTTGTGACAATTCAATAATTTATTAACCAGGTGTACAAAAAATTAATTCAACAATAAATTTTCATTAGAATTATCACCCTCCTCCACTTCTATAAATCAATCAAATTGACTCATTTTCATTTTTTGATAAACAGATGAAAAATTAAGATCTCTCGAGAATTTCGAACGGCTTCAATAACACACTATTTTCTATGCGTGGTTAGTCAGCTGTGGATAATCCCTTTCGAAAAATTGCGGGCATTGCATATTCGTTAAAATGAAAAACAGCAAACGAGGCGAAGTAAATCACATTACAAAAGATTAAAACCGTCTCTTTATATACCGATAAATATCGTAACTCTTGTATTTTCCACAAATAAAATTATTGAAATCGTTTTTAGCTCTTGTGTATAAATATACATCATGTAGGTTGAATTTGCGAAACCGCGAGTTGGAAACAAATAAACTTTCTCCTCTGTGAACCATGACGAATGATTAATCCTTTGATAATATATTCAAATTTGTAAATATTCCAAAATTTCTTTTTTCTTTCTTTTAAATTATATCTATACAGGGTGTCCCAAAATTACCAACCTAGGCTTTTATTCACCAAATATTGCCCATAGACATAATATACAATAAATTACAAAATTAGGTTTTAAAAAAAAATCAGGATTTATGGCATATATGGTGAACAACATATCAAAATACCATATAAACCATTCAGAATCCCATATACATCCCAACTATACGTCCCGCTATTTCGCTAGCATCCTAAAGTTTGGCCCAAAACTTTTCAAAGGTACCCATACCTGATTTATGGTGCCGATTATAATGGTACGGGGCTGTACAATATCCATAATTGTAAATGTATAATGATTTTATGCTATCGTTTTATTTCGTAATTTATGAACAGCCCCTAAAACGTGATCTTCTGATGAGTTTTTTTTTTTCTCTTCGAGAGCCATAGATAAGTAGTTTAACTCAACATATATATATTTATTTTCATATCTCTTTGTAAGAAGAAAAGCTGAAATTTTTTACTTCACCTAATTAATGTAAGGAACACATTTTACGAACTGCGATTTTTTTTTTATACGGGAGCTGTATACAAATTTAAATTGTATATATATATTGATTTAATCTGCAGAACAACCTAAATCCATTCCATAAATTCTTTACTTTTTTGCGTAACTTTGTGATTGTAAATGTCTATGATCAATATTTAAGGAATAAAACCTCAGGTCAGTGTTTTGGGACACGTTGCATATTTATACCATGCATTTTTTATTTTGTATAAATTAACTTACCTTGCTACACCATTCATTGTAAATTATAGCCGACATGTGCCTTGAAGGCAGTACAGTGTCGCTGCCTTCCGCAAGGTACTTTGCCAACGAACACTTATGTTAGGATTAAGTTGTCTTTGAAGTGCCGTCGTGGCAAAGCCTGTAAAGACAGCCTGGCACTGGCGAGGTACTCTGCCTATGCATGGTACTCTGCCTATGGTATGGTACTCTGCCTATGCTATATGTTTGCTGGATCATTTTTATGTATGCTTAGAGATTTAAAAATATATATATATGTATATATAAAATATATATAAATATATATATATATAAAATACATACATATATATATATATATATATATAAAATACATACATATATATATATATATATATATATAAAATATATATATATATCAAAAAAGGGTCTCTAGAACTGTGGCACGCGATGAACGTTTCGATCGTCCGCCATCTTGCTGGTAGTTAAGTCGAGCGATGGCAGCGGCTGTCCTCTTTTCAGCATTGGGCAATCTCTCCAGCTGTTCTTGAATTCTTCCATTTTTCAGCAGATGTCAGTGCTGTTAAAAATAATCGCGACCATTTTTTTACGGGAAATGACGTGCTAAAATGTAAAGGATTCTCGTGGAGCTGTGTCACCCGCAGCTATTTTTATAGAAATCAAATCTAGTCTTCGTGACTGGCAACAGTCAAAACGTCAGAGTTTGGTGTTCCTAGAGCGGGATCACTGCGCGTTAAAGGGTTAAAATGCGCATTAAATGACGGCTGGGCGTCATTCCATGGCGCGCATTCATAACGCTTATATGCGCAGCCAACATTTTGACCATTATTGTGTAGAAAAATATGCAAATACTGCTATCGGTGTGTCTGGTAAAGTGCTGTTTCCTTGCACTGAGTGTGTCGTCATACTTCATTTTTCCTACTTTTATACAAAAATATGGCTCGTACACAGGAAAAAATGTTTGTTGATTCAACAAAATTTTCGTTGACTCTATTTCAAAGAAATATTTTTGTGGAATCAACAAAATTTCTGTTAATTCAGCAAAATATTTTGTTGATTTAATAAAAATTTTGTTAAAACCAACAAAATTATTTGGTTGAAATATCGGCAATGAAATCTTTGTTGAATTAACAAAATTTTGTTCAATTCAACAAAACATTTTTTTTTCGTGTACAGGTACAGTTCTCTGAGCATTTTTAATGTACTCCCAACAAGGAATCTGGTTGTGCAGATTTCGGTCGGTATTTATGGGACACCCTACATATATTTCTTCTTTCAAAATATGTAGTATTTACAAGTTGGTGATAAGCAGAATGTACATTTATTTATATTTGTGGTAAACAGTACATAAACAAGATACTGATACTATAAAACCCGCGAAAGATATTCAGCTTTGAGAAGCTCTACAGTATTAGAATAATCCTATTATTTTAGTTTTAATTTTATGTTCTCATTCTAGAATAATTCTTTATGATTATTTTCCATTTTTTTATTCTGAGAAAATATTCACTATATTGAGCACAATAAAAGCTTAAGGAATAAAAAATGTCATATTTATGACTACTTGCTGCATATTTTATCCGTGGTTTCATAAATAACTTATCTTTTTATGTGGTAAATATGATGGACTTCCAGAATAATCGAAATGATATCCTCATCCCTTTATGCCCGTAATATCCTGTTAGGAAGGGTTATAAGCCCCTATAATGAACTAAAGTAATCATGAAGAGTTTATTAAGTAACTTTAGCCGAAGAGGTTTTTTTTTTGCGTACTGTTTATATGATGCGAAATGCATAACCATTGAAATGAGTTTTGTTACCTTTTTATGGTATTTGATTGGATAATTTTTCAATATGTATATTAAAGTGCTACTGTGTGCCAGAGAGTTACCTAAAACGGATTATTTTTAATAGTCAGGTAACGGCTTACTAAAGTACGAAAAAGACCTATAATGACCGAGTAATCGCTCTTAGAAACTGAATCTCTAATTATCAGGCTTTCCAGGTAAGAAAAGTGTGAACTAAATATCTAGCGATTTTTCTGTCATTCCTGTGCTTATCAAATGTTAATAACTGAAATTATAATTTTTTTTAATTGAGTTCATAATTTCTAAAGTTTATTTGTTTGTGTGATCATGGTAACGCTACGCTAGGATGGGGGTGTCTCGGTAGGAGGACTTTCTAAGGGGTTCTAACGCGTAGTCACGCTACATCTGGAGAAAACTTACCTAAACTGCAGACCGTTAGATCGACAGCCGACGGATGGGACCCAAACCTTCACACTTCGGTCATCTACTATTTCAGTGACATAGCCACTATGTCATGGTGAAGCTTCTAAAGTTTGGAAAAGTAAGGCTAAAAGTAGTGATTTTGGTTTGAGTTATGCACAGTGAAAAAATTCTGATCATTTTCCTAGAGACAACCATTTTTTTGTTTGTTTGTTTGTTCAACTCTACAGTGCATAAAATATCCAATTCGCCACACTCTCATTTTTTCATAATAAAAAGAAAGTTTTACAGTTTTTGTATAAGTATGTATAAGACCATTATGGAAAAGATTTTTAATTTTTAATAATGTATGGCAACAATATTTTTTGGATAAACAACCATGATTTCCTAGCGTGTGCACCCAGTAAGATGAACAAATTTTATCCAAATTTTTGATTGCTTCCAATTTTTTTTCCAAATGAAAATAAATACAAAACTATTAAAAAGTAGTAGTACAGTGGATTCTCAATTAACCGGGTTGTTCGGAAAGTGCCCCATCCCGGATAAGTGAATATCCCGGATAACGCAATTTATTATAAGTTTTTTCTATACAACAGGACATGGATAATTTAATTAAAATAAAACAAAGAGAATAAATATAAATTCTAATTTTATTTAGATTTACAGTTAGTACATTAACAAAAAAAAGGTATTTTCCTTCACTGTGAAGAATGAAATGGTAATGTGTTTTCTTTTTTCATTTGCTCTTCGGCGGATTTTACTACGCAAAATTCTCGGCATCATTTTTTTTTTCCAGTTTTTCATCTTCTTGCTCCAAGAAGTTAAGTAACGCGTTGTGAACTGAGGCGTCACCATTATTCAATTTTTCGATGAGTTAAAAGATTTCTTCACTTAACCTTATTTTATGGTCAAGTGGATAAGATACTGAACATTGTGGTGCCCAGTGCTTACCCATGATTTTCCATGGTTTTCTTCGTCACTTCACCCTACCAATGACCGAATGGATAAGACATTGAATACTGTACATGGTTGAAGGGAGAAGGTCCTGCGTTATGGCCTACACTACACTCTTAAAAATGTGGGGCAACATATCACCAAAGCATGGTGCTAGAAAGTTGGCTCCATAAGATTGTGAAACCTTGTTCCAACATTTGGTACTCAGGTTTAAGCATACTTTATTGAAGCACCAAAATGTTGGAACAAGATTTCACCATCTTATGGAGTCGACTTTCTAGTACCATGTTTGGATGAAAACTCTCACCAAATTTTTAAGAGTTTACCGCATGTCAGTCGGTTTAACGGTCTGGTATTTTGGGGGATTTTCTCCAGATATAATACGAATACGCGTTAGAATACCCGAAAAATCCTCCGCCCAAACGCAATACACAGTTCTTCATCTCTTTAAGGACATAATACGAAATTCCTTGTTTCTTCCCTACAAGCAATTTTGCTCGGGCCAACATCGGCTGGCTACGTGGCCGGTGGTCGGCCGAGCAAAATTGCTAGTAGGGTTCTTACTTCACAACCACAAGCTTCGCACCATTTCAATTTCGACACTCTCACTGTTTCAAATCTTCTAAGATTTTTCTTTGCCTTCGTGTTTTGTAAGAATTTCATTCTTTTCCTTTGATAAAATCGACTTGCATGATTTTTTTTAACCGTGGTGTTTTATACTATTTTACATGCGTCATTAACATAATCAATTTGGACCGTCCCGGATAAGCTTCAAACTGCATAATCCCATCACAGTTAATCGAGAGTCGACTATTAAGACTAAACAAACTAGAGTTAGGCTATATTACTTTCTTTTGTTTAATGAAAGCCATAGAGTATAGACATTCTAATTTTTCGAGTTTGAACATTTTTTTAGATTATTTTTCTGGGAAACTATGTAAAAAATGTTCAACGATAAGCATAAATGAAGTTAAAATTTTAATTTCATCCTATTTAAAGAATCATGCATTTTAGGGTTAAATGTGCCCTTTTCACCCTGAGTGATGAATATATATATATCAGGATGTCTCAAAAACGGATATAGGCGTTTATTCCTTAAATATTGATCACAGAAATCTCTACTTATCTCTACTTATTATAAAAGAAGGTGTCTGTGTGTGTGTGTGTGTGTGTGTGTGTGTGCCTGTCGGCAGCGTTACGGAGAAACGGCTACACCTAGAAACACCAAATTTGGTACTCTGGAAGATGTAAATATGTAGTTGTGCACCTCGAAGCGATTTTTTCAAAATTCGACCTAGATTTTTTTTATTTTATGTTTTATGCGATTTTTGGCATTTTTTCTCACCTAATTCGTAATGACGGCGGAAATTACGCTCGCAGCAAAACGGCATTTGTATCATCGGATAGAGGAGAAAATTTTCTTTTAAAAACAGTTTGTTTTGAATACGTAACATGATTTACCGATTTTTAGGAATTTTTTTACTAACCATGTGTTTCGACAAATTTTTCGTAAAATAATTTTAAAACTGTCGCATCTTGAATTCTATCCGTCATAACTTTTTGATATTTTGACAAATCGTGAAACATTCTTTTCTCTCTCTTTTAAAACAAAAACGAAAAAATTATGTAAATTAGATGATTTTTTACGAATTTTAATGCAGCCCAATGTTTAGAATTTAATAGCATCAACGCGATCTTACGCCATTCATTACATTGCGATCACGGCACGAGAATTTATGTTCGGTTGTTGCCACAGAAAGGATTAGAAAAAAGGGTTTTTTCAACCAATCGAGTTTTTAAATGGGATATCGGAATTTCAATTCGCAAGTGAGGATCTATGACGTCAAATGCTTTAAGATACGTAAAAATTACGCCATAATTTTAAAACATTTATCCCTGTTCTTTTTTTAACACAAGGAGGCGATATTTTGATTAAAACTTACTTTAGAAATAAACTGAGAAATTCATGAATATTATTATTATTATAAGTGGCATTTTAATCCGTGCTTACTTAAAAATTGAAATATTTTAACGCGGCTGAAAATGTTCTTTATTTTAAAAGCTACAAAATTCATTTTAAAGCGGGATATATTAAAAATTTTCTATTTACTTTTTTATTTTTCGCATTTAATTATGTTGCAGGCATATATGTTTCCTAACATATGCATGTTGCGAGTATAGTTTAATTTTAACGTTGGATTACGTTCCTCCATAGTGTCCTATTCTAATTTTCAATGTCGTTGTAAATTTTAATATGATACCTTTTGAAAGCTATTGAGCAAAATATCCAAATTAACTCCCTCAACCAACCGGGGTATCTTTTACGGTAGTTAAACAGTGACGTCATAAATTTTAAAAAACGCCTGAAATTTGTAAACTCTGCAACTCTAACGCCCTGTCACAGTTATAGCGATTCTAAATCGCTCCTCGAGATTACAAAATTTGATGGGTACTTACGTATTATCCCAGCGGTCCGCCAAGACAAGCGAATTTTTGAAAAGATAAATGCCGGACACGTGAAATTATTAATGGTTTTGAATACGATTGGCGACAATTTAGCAACTCATTTGACTAAAAAATAGTTTGGCGAGAATGACCGCCGGGATAATACGTAAGTACCGTTTGATGTTTTCAGTAGACAGAACTATGAAGGATTTATAAGATATCTTATATTGGATACATGGATATTTAAGTTGGCACTGCTTGAATATTTTTCACCACGGTGAGATTAAATGTTTGCGGTGCTAAATACGCCAATCTTACAAAACTATGCATAAATTAAACATGTATGGAGAGCTTCCTTAATAGCAACTATTATGTAAATGAATAATGTTAATGGTAATGCGTAAATTGCAAGAATCGCCATAGAATAAAAAAGTCCCATTTGTGCGAAATAATGTAAGCTGTTTCGTTAAATTGAGCATTAAAGAGGGAGAAGCGAAGATAGATAGTATTAATATGCGTAATAGGTAGTATTATTAGATTTGTAAGGGTAATATGAATAAATCACAATATAGTACGTTTATAAATGTTTCATGATATTAAAAGTGTTCTGTTTATCTTTTTTCAAGGGTTGTTTTACAACCAACTGAACGATAAGTAATTCTAATTTGCGTTGATATATCCCGCAGTAATTTCAACAGAGGAGATTACTTGACCTTTTTTTAAAGTGAAATTCTGTTTTGTCACATGCAGATATGATTTTAGTGAAATATTCGCTTCTTCCCGTATGAAGAGCGGGTACTCAGCTGTTTTAAAATAAACAGTTGTCCATTTCATGTAGTGTCTGAGGTATTTAATGCTACAACTTGAACCTAAAAACAGTATGATGTAGAAATAACACATTTTGAAAGTCAGGAGTTCTCTGCAAACCGTCAAGCTTTTCACTTTTCTGATCGCGAATGACACTGACGTAGTTTTTTGAGTCATTATATTGCAATGATGCCAGGTTAGTACTCATGACGCTAACTTTACATCATAAGTCAAATAATTTTGCTTTTATTTTAGATTCACATCACTGGAATTAATTGGAATTACACATGTAAGGAAAATTTTCGTTTCCTACCGTGCGAAGAACGGGCACGCAGCTAGTAAACAATAAATAAAAAATTTATATAAAATGTGTACAGAATTTTATGGCATCGATTGCAATTTTCTGCAGATTAAATCTAAATAAATACTAAATTTAAACTGTTATATGGCCTCTGTACGGTAAAATTCCCAGTTAGTAAAATGTACCCCATATATTAATTAGGTGATCTATTTAAGCCCTTCACCGTAAAAGTGTCTCAGAGATGTCTATCGACAAATTTGTTAAGGGATTATTCAATAACAATAATAGCACAAGTTTTATGCATTTATGCAATTGCTGTTTTTTTTCCTAATGTGTGTGCAGTTTCTGAAAAGCGATCTTCTGCTGTGATTTCTTTCTGAAAAATGAAAACAACATATAATTATTCAACGACTGGGAATTTTTTCGTATAGGGACCATACTGAAATTTTGCGCCTATTTTGATTTAATCTCTGTAAAAAAATTTTTAATGACACAAAACTCTGTACCCTTTTTACGTAATTTTATGCCCGTAATCAATAGTTAAGGAATAAACGCCTATATCAGTGTTTTTGGGATAGCCTGTATATTTACATATATATTTGTAGTGTTTCATAAAACAGTTTTTCTAAATTGCAGTTAAGCGAGTTAACGTGTTCGACATAATTTATCTTTCTTTAAAACCATAAATGAGCTATGCGAAGAAAATTTTCTATTAAATCTGTAAAATTGTCTTTAAAAGGAAATTCGAATTAAATTATGTGTAATGTGTGTTGCGACTTTAAAAAAAGGGAAAATGTAACACGTCTTTTAGTGATACTTTAGCAGAAACGTTATATGCTAACCTGTCGAGGTAATTCTCTAAAATGAGCACATTTGTAAAATGATGTTTAAACTACTTTAATGCAGCAAAATCTTTCTTTTCTGAAAAGTTGAAAATTTCCTTTTCTACTTTTAGACCAAACGCTTATGGGAAAAAAATAGAACGCTTATGAAATGGTAACATTAGTAAGCCAGAATATAAGAAATATAAATTTAATAAATTTGAAATACGAGCATTTAAAATGCTCAGGGAGAGAGAATTTGACTCCCGGAAAGTTTAAACGTATGTAATTTAGCAGAATAATTTATTTTTTTGTTCTAAAACATATTGTTAATGTTCTTCGGGAATTATCGTGGATTGTAATAATTCTCTTAAGATACCCAAAATATAAGAGTATCTAAGGTACATTACGTCAGGGCCTCACCGTGGCACAGTGTTTATGTCACTGGAAATGGTAGACGGGCGAAGTATGAAGGTCCCAGGTTCCCATCGCGTGTCCGTCGACCTAACAGTTCGGAAGTTTCCGTGGTTTTCTCGGAAACTTAGCGTAAATACGAGTTAGGACCCCTTAGAAAGACCCCCCCCCACGCAAAGCAACCCCTTGTGTGGTCCTCCTGAAGAGGATTTATAAATGGGCTTCGAGCAAAGTACACAAATCCGATATACATCGGATATCGAATCCGTTGTTCACTACAACAACAGCATTACGTGCTCTGCAATTAAACAAGTAAAATTAAATTGAAACTATCCACTTAAACAATTTTCAAAAAGTATATTAGTATATAAATAATTATTTAACTTTTATTAATTATATTACTAACCAGCTTAATACCGTTCTTCGCACGGAAATGGAGATTGTTAAAATAGCTTATAAGAACTAAATACATATACATACATATAGATAGACAGATAGATATTTAAATAAGTACATATATATATATGTATCATTAGGGCGCTACGGGAGGTTTGTATAGTCGTGAACCAGAGGGGTAAGGCGAGGGAGAGGCATGGCTGTTGAGGTCTCCTGGCTGGCTCGGGACTCTGGCTTCGAGCCGACCCCGGCCGCCCGCTGTTTGTAGTCGTAGTACGGCCAAGTGTGGAAGAAATAAATCGAACTCCAACTGCGATTACATGATTTTATTTGATAATTCCATACATCTTTGTTAGGCAGTTGCAGTCACGCAAAAATCTGCTCCTGATCTGTTAGAGGTCCTTATAAAAGCTTTGGACGTAATGTCACATGACCTCGAACGCGTTGCAACCATTAGCCAAAAGCTAAAACTGGGCAGCGGTTTTCCCAGGGTTTGTTATGACTTTTAAGACGCCTATGTGGCTGGCTGCCGGGACCGTCTACAAAGTTACAAAGGAATTGCAAGGGACCGTGTATTAATTGCAGTTTTTGAACGCGGATTTCTTTGTTCCAACTGAATTAAACTGCGTAGTTCCAGAAATATGGGGTTTTCATAGGCTTTTGACTTGTAATGTTACATATATATACATAGAGAGAGCGAGAGCGAGAGACAGATCTATTAAATACGTCTATATATATGTTTATCTCAGCAAACTTTTGTCTCGCAATTAATTTATACCTTTTTATCTAGCTCCATCTTTCATGTATGCGAAATTATCTAGATTATGATATAATTTTTTTTTTATCGAAGTTTGTTAGCATAAACTTACTTATGTACTTTGAATTGCATAATGTAAAAAAGTCAAAGAATAATTAATTTCATTTCAAGTTTTAACGTTACCATTTAAAAACCATACCAAGAGTATCCATTGTTATTACTCAAGTTGTTAAATGCTACAATCAAACAAAAATTGAAGTAATTTTTAAGCTCTTGAGATTCGGAAAGTAAAAATACATCAGTATAAAGCATGCACACAAATAAAACATTAAACTTTTGAAACACTCTTATTAAAGCCTATTGTATTAATTTAGAATTTGTCTTTACTTCGCGTATATGGCACCGTATTTTCCAAATCATCCAGAGCTGCACAAGAACATTATGTGCTTTCCCCTAACCGAATGCTGCGCCATCTGCTACTGTCAACAGAATCTATGACGTTTTGAAAGCTTTCAACTCAGAAAATTATATACAGCATTCACTTTAACACATGCGTGGATCAATGCTTCAGAATAGGGATCTCCATAGTGAAAAAAGGACCTCAAAAAATCCCACACAAGAGAACTCGGATTAACGCAGAGGGGTAACACAAGTGCACAAGTGCAGCTCTGTTATATTATTAAGATTTAAAAATCTGAAGTGACTCCACTCGACTTTCCGAACACATACGATTAAGATCATTACCAAGCATTTAAATAAATTTTAATCGATGAATAATTCCAACATATATACCGACTTGAAGCTCAATTGAATGCCCCGTTTAAACGCTGGCGCACCTTCAAGAATTTCCCTTCATAGACCATAATGTAAAAGAAATCTTTGTCTTAGTCTTGTAGAAAAACTATAAGTCCTATACACATGAAAATCATTATAGGTCTTACGATGGTGGTTTATAACATCTATACCCAATTTGAGCTCAATCGAATATACCGTTTAAACGCTAGCGCACTTTCAAGAATTTCCTTCCATAGGCCATAATGCAAAAGAAATCTTTGTCGTAGGCCTGTAGAAAAACTATCAGTCCTATACACACCATAATCAATACCGGTCTTGCGACTGTGGTTTATAACATATATACCGAATTTGGGATCAATCGAATGCTCTGTTTAGGAGCTATCGTGTTCACTCTCTCACACACACACACACACACACATACATACATACATCTCGTAAAAATAGCATAAATGAATTCAGAAGACCTCAAAACGTATCAATACAACACAATCTCAAAGTCGAATTTTTTCTTGATTAGAATACTTTCCTTACATGGTACATGCTCGGTAGGTAAAAATGAATGAATTGAATCACGTGGAATTAAAAATGAATGAAAACAAGAAACTAAACAAACAAACTGTATCAACCGTATCGACTCATGCAGGGCACAAACGGAGCCCTGCATCAATTAATTAAATTTAATAAAAAGGAACCAAAATAAATTGTTTTTTGCGAGTTTCGCCGCAATATCGCCATATTTGGAGCCAAAAATTCTTTCGTATTTTGTATAATTCTAAAACTTTAATCCGTAGAATTTTGAACTTTTGTATTTAGAACTATTGCAATGTCTATTTTCAATATCTTTTTTGACTGCAATCCACTGGATAATTTCTTTACAGGGTCAGCCAAATTACTTTAAATACATTAAGGTGTATGGATGCATTCAATTCAAGGAAAGTCTCTGGTCAATGATTAATTTGGCTATCCCAAAAATCTCGAAAACTATCTCAAGCATGTCGGATTTTGGCGAAATATCGCAAAATAAAGTCGTAGAATGTTGAAATTTCATATATAAGATTATTGTAACATCTACACAGTAAAAAATTCAGAAACGTTACATACTTATAGCAGAAAGGTTCGAAAGTATCGTAACCTAGTCCATGCT